>PVKM010014052.1:0-29510 GCA_004027735.1 Carollia perspicillata
CAGTTCAATTTTCTGTCAGTTCTGGTTGTTTTCTTTTGTTTCTAAATTTTTGTCCTTAATTTTGATTGTGTGAGGAGGCACAGTGTGTCTACCTACACCTCCATGTTGGCTGGAAGTCCCATTCTTTGCATTAATTCTTGGATGAGCTCAAAGCATTAGATGTTATTGTATGTAACCTACTATATTAAAGTTCTGTGAATTTTTGTTTATAGTAGAAAAGTTTATAATATGTATTTTTATGACTTTTAAAACATATGTGTATCAGTCAGATTTCTTGATTGCAAGCAAAAAGTAATTGACTCTGGGTAATCTAAGAAAAAAGAGATTTATTGAAAAATAGACAGTTCAGAGAACCCATGAGAAGCTGCAATGTGAGTGGGAACGGCAACCAAGATGAGGCTGCAGGAAGACCCTGATTAGAATAATAATTTGCTACCAGTGAATATTTCTGTTATGTATATCTCTGCCAGGGAATGTATTACAATTTATAGTGACTATAAATTAATTCTTATGTGACTTCAGAACTTATTTGTGAGACTCACCAAACTGAGTCGGAGCAACTACTGCCAAGCTAGACCCTGCCTGCTACATCAGGACTGAAGACTACATAACCCCTTTCAACTTTCACCCTGGGATGCAGAAGTCTCAATAGACTCCTCACAGCCCCTTCCCAATACAAAGTGAGAATGCATGCATTTCAGATAAAAATAAATGTCCGTTTTCCAGTGAGCTAACTCATACACATATTTTTTCACAATTAGATTTTAAAATTATAATAACAACAATAAAAATAAGGCTCCTACAAAGCATAATGTAAACATCCTTTCTAAGGAGAAATAAAGAAATTCATTTCTGTATCAAACTACAGGTTCAGAGTATCAACATCTCCTCTACTTCTGTTAAAGTTTCTTCTACATACTCTGTAATTCATGAACTAAGTTGTGAATGTATTGAGCATTAAACATTGTGTTCCTATAACATTAACAGAAAAAAGAGTACGGATCTGTTCACGACATAGCAAGATGAAAGATTGACATTGGTTCGAAAAAGGAGTTCTTGTTCCTGCTACTGGTCAGAAAGCAATAGCTCTGATTTATAACTACCTTATTCACTGTTCTTGCATGTACTCTTTACTGTTTAGCAGTATCTCACTGTTTAGTAGTTCTTTTTTTGTAAAACCATCCTAATCTTAATTCTGAGAGATGAGAGCCATTTTATAGGCCATTGCACCTGTTTAAGTTTACAGTAGTCTTCCACTAAAACTTAGCACTCTATATAGTAATATAAAATTGTATCTCCTAGATGAATCTAAACATGTGTTTATTAGGTAGAGTATGACATAACTTGTCATTCAAATCAGTATTGTTATCAGTGAGAGCACACTATTGATAACTATACTCATACAATGGCTAAATACAGATATTGTTCTGAGCAGCAATGTATTTAATCAATAAATAAGTCATTCCATTATTGTTTATTAGCTATCTGTTTGATATGCAGTGTATTAGAAGACTTAAAATCCTTAACACTGATTTATGTATTTTTGGTGGAAAATGAGAAAAATTTTGTAGATATCAGGCATTCAATGCCCAAGGATACTGGTGGTAGCAAAAGTATAAAAACCAGGGGCAAGAAAAGACAGTCTCATGCTTCTTTCTAAAATCTCTTTGTACCAAACATCCAGTGTTATTCTTCACAAGTCCCTGAAAATTTGGGTCATCTTTTCAAAACTTTAGACACTGAGCATAAATCATTATACACCCTTATGCTAGACACTGGACCCTCTAGGATGAGTGGATACGATGTGGAAAATAGCCCCTCCCCACTGCTCACAAGAGGCAATCCTGAAAGGGAAGGGCATCCTGCAGCAGAAGCCCCTTTACAGCAAGCATATCATACAGAGTCAGTGGTAAACCAGGCCTAAAATAGTTTCTCCTTTTTGAGCTGGTTGTAGGAACTCTCCAGACATATTCGTGGCTTGAAATTGAGGCTGCAACATGGCAAGATCAACATGTACATGGAGGGTGAGAGAAGGTAGGTTTTACTTTATTTGTGCCGTTAGTATCTGCTTGGACCTATTTCTGTCAAACATAATGATGGAGGCCTGATAGGCAAACCTGACTTTAAGGCAAGGTGTACAAGATATAGCTGATTCAAAGGAGGCATCTTAGATCACATGGCCATCTGGTTCTCCCCTGGTGCCCTACAGCAAGCCAAAAGTTATTTCTCAAATATCAAGCTCTTAGAATTATACTTTATTTCATCAGCCAATCCAGAGGAAAAATATATGTATTTTGCTATAGAATTGACAATTTCTGCATCTCTCAATACTTTTATGGTGGCAGTAATATTAAATTTACCTATGATTATGATATCACTTTTAGCATACTGCTTTTGTGAAGAGACAGCATTCTAAATTCCTTGTTATGACTTTTGGTCTCATAATTCATGAATTAATTAACTAAATATATATCAAGTGCCCACAAGGTGACAGGCATTGTTTTTGGTACTGGGTGAGTAGCACAGAAACAGATGTGTCTCTTCTCATAGAACTTCCATTCCAGGGAGGGTAATGTTTTGTAGACCCACACATCTACCCAGAAAAATTTCAAATATATTTCAGTAAAATAAGTAAAATAAAACAGCATGATATAATAGAGTGCGAAAACAAAAGGTGAGCATCTGAAAAGGGCTTTTTGAGGTTGTGGCCTTTGATCCCCATACCCGAGTCCTCGCATTTCTTCTGGAGATTCAGCAGAGTCTGTGGGGAGAATTAACTAGCTGTGCTGGGTCTGTTTGCAGTCTGGCTGCCAAAGACCCTTGAGGTTTCCGCAGAGGCAAGTAAGCCTTAAGAAAGCTCAGCTGATGGGAGGACTCCCAGAAATGAAGAAGACTCTTACTTTGAAGAAAATATCAGTTCTAGAAATTTAATCTACTTCTTTGATATCTCATTCTGAACTTAGTGTAACAGTTTTATCTGAAGATTAAATGAATACATCTTTCTAGCCCCTTCTTGCCTGTAAGGTTTCTTTTGAGAAATCCACTGATAGCCTTATGGGAACTCCTTTGTAGGTAACTGTCTCCTTTTCTATTGCTGCTTTTGAGATTCCTTATCTTTAATCTTTGGTAATTTAATTTTGATTGTCTTGGTGTGGTCCTCCTTGGGTCCAATTTCTTTGGGACTCTGAGCTTCCTGGACTTGCATGTCAATGAAACAACTATTCAAAGTGATGAAAAGTAATGACCTACATCTAAGATTACTCTACCCTGCACTATCATTTAGAGTGGAAGGGCAGATAAAGTGCTTACCAGATACAGTCAAGTTAAAGGAGTTCATCATCAGTAAGCCCTTATTATATGAAATCTTAAAGGGACTTATCCAAGAAAAAGAAGATCAAAACTGTGAACAGTAAAATGACAACAAAGTCACAACTATCAACAAGTGACCCTAAAAAACAAAAACAAAACCAAACTAAGCAAACAATTAGAATACAAACAGAATCACGGAAATGGAGATCACATGGAGGATTATCAGCGGGGAGGAAGAGGGGGAGAATGGGGAAAAAGGTATAGTGAATAAGAAGCATAAATGGTAGGTGCAAAATAGACAGAGGGAGGTTAAGTATAGTGTAGCGAATGGAGAAGCCAAAGAACTTACATGTATGACCCATGGACATGAACTAAGGCAAGGGGAATGCTGGAAGGAGAGGGGTGCAGGGCACAGGGAGATAAAGTGAAGAAAAAAATGGGACATCTGTAATAACGTAATCAACAAAATATTTTTAAAAAAGAAAAAAACAAGGTTAAATAAGGTAACACACTTAAGACTTTAGCAGAGTTCAAGGCAAATGGTAATATTAGATAAATGTTGGCTATAAATAATGTAATAATAATGAACAATGATTTCAAGAAGTTATATGATCTATTACTAGTGATCAGAGATATATTTAAGCTATTTTATTCACTTTTATTCTATTTTTTTAGTTTAAATGAACATTATTTTTTTCAGATACAACCTTATATTTTGCCTAGCATACAGTGTATACACAGTAAAAAAATAAAATGTATAAATGGATTATTATAAATGATAACCCATTGAATGACATAAAATCATCAGTGCTCTTCTACTTCCCCTGTTTCATTATCGGCATTTTACTATTCATTGATCCCATGGGGTCAGACTAGTAGTCCTTTTTATGCTTTGTCTTCTAATGATTTCCTATCTTTCTGTTTTAACCTCTTGTTTTACCTTTAGCTTTCCTGACATTATTATTAGATTTTGTTTATTATTCTTAAATGCATTTTTTGTATTGCATTCCTCCTCCGACCCTGTCTGCATGTCATTTTTATACAAGACTTCTGCAAAGACTCAACGGTGTTTTTCTTTAGATGACTCACTCTTTGGCCATCATAATGTGTTCTGTGACAATATTATCAAAATATTATTTGTGTGCTCCAGCTGATATGGCTCGGTTGTTTGGGCATCATGCCACACACTGAAAGGTCACCTGTTCGATTCCTGGTCAGGGCACTCGCCTGGGTTGCAGGTTCAGTCTCGAGTCAGGGTGTGTGTGGAAGGCAGCCAATAGATGTTTCTCTCTCACATTGGTATTTTGCTCCCTCTCTTTGTCCAACCCTTCCGCTCTCTCTAAAATAGAAAATAAAAGTAAAATTTATTTGGGTGTGGTTTTCCATTTCTTCTCAATCATCTTCCATTTTCAAAGTTTCTGTCCATGCTTTTATATATATATATGTGTGTGTGTGTTTATGTGTGTGTGTTTATATTTATATTTATTTATATATAATTATATATAAATATATATATGTATATACATTTCTAGAAGTTTATTTTTCAAAGCAAAAATTTAGCTCTTGTGCAAGTCAGATGCTTTTTTAAGGTACCTATGCGACTTTCTAATTCTTTTTTTTTTCTTTTTCTTCTTGCTGTTCAAGTACAGTTGTCTCTACTTACTTCCACCACTCCCCCCACCCCATCCATCCCCACCTCCCACCCTCAACCCTACCCAACTTTGGCTTTGTCCATGTGTCTTTTATATCTGTTCCTTGACAACCTTTCCCTCT
The DNA here is from genome assembly GCA_004027735.1 of Carollia perspicillata. Classification (NCBI taxonomy): domain Eukaryota; kingdom Metazoa; phylum Chordata; class Mammalia; order Chiroptera; family Phyllostomidae; genus Carollia; species Carollia perspicillata. Next base: position 5,083 of record PVKM010014052.1, read on the forward strand.
TTCTTCCCATTATCTCCTCCCACCTCCAGGTGTATATAATTTTCATGGATTTATTTAGACTTAATTTCTAAAATTCCAAGGGTATTTGCCTGACAAAGTCTAGTAATTCCCATTCTTTGCAAGAAGTACATAATACTGGGTTGGGAGGAATGTTCTTCCATCTCGCCATTGTGACATCTCACTACCTACCCGTGGCTCACATCTTTTTCAGAGTAATTATTTTTTAGTGGGAAGAGAGATGAAAACACTGCTATGCATCTAAGGCTTTTAATTTTCTGCATTGAACTTCAAATTCACTATTCCATTTGGAGTCTTTCTGTTAGAGTTGAAAAGTATATTTATTGTCAATCAATATAATTCGCATAAAAAGTATTTTGGACCTTTACGTAATTATAGCACATAACATATTGAATCACCTCACATGCTAAGCGCCACAGAATTCAGCACGTGTGCTTTGTGCTCAAGAAATTACAGGAGAATTAATAACACAGAAACAATAAAGAAGTAGGAATGTTCGAAGGATGCAGAGCTCAATATTGCCTATTTGAAAGCACATATTGTGCAGTAAAACTGCCGATTTTCGTTTTGCATAAAATGACAAAATCTGTTTACAATTTGCTTGCCTTGGCTCATGCTACAGAGTATGAAAAAGTGTATTTTGTAGTACTGAAAGGAGGAATTAGGAAATTTGGTAAGGTTTGTAGCATCTGTTCTGTTAAAAAGAGGCTTCCCCATTGATGTTCAGTGTGGTGAAATATTTTGAACCCCTTGGAGGCTCATTGATGTTCCTGGAGTCTCAGGCATCAACAGTAATCATGAGTCTCCATTCATTTATAAAGTGCTCTAGCCAGGAAATTAACCTGCAAGATGAAGATCTTGCTTCAGTGATCCATACTCCTGACATATTCAGCCTTTCAACCTGGTGTATTTCAAACCTCTTTATTTGAATCTCTCCAGGGAAGCCAGTCAAAGAATAAAAATGGCTCATAAAATAGCAGACTGCTTTTTGAACTGAACAAACAGCATTCTGCCGTGATTTCTTTACCCTTTGCTCATTGCCAGGACACTTCCAAATATAGGAAAGCCCTTTCTTCTCGTTTTCAAAGCATCACACAAGATGAACCCCAGCTTCTTCAAACAGCAGGAAGCTTCACATCCTCATATCTGAAACTGGATTAACTTTGAACCAAAATGACACAAAATTCCTAGAGTCCCAGGTATTGGAAGTTTCTTTTGAAAGGGTATAGAAAAAAAAAAAAAAGAAAACTATTCCTTATACACTATAACAAGTACCACAGTGCAATAGTCATTTTAGACTATTGGTGTACTAAATACACATTGTTTATTTTAGAAATAATTTTAAGGTTAAAAATTATTATATCTATGAATTTTAACTATATATTAGTGTCAAATATGACATATCAGAATATAAAACATCACTCAATTTGAAAATAGTGCTGTAAATTACCTGTAAAATCTTAAAAATGTTAAAAATAAATGTGTTCTTAAATGCTTTTATATGATAGGTTACATTGTGTCACATCTGTACCTATATGGATGGCTATTATCTACATTGACAAAAAATGAGTGATCAATTATCTCATGTTACAAGTAACTAACATCGAAGCATTTGTGAATATATTATCTACATCAAAACTTGTAGACCCAGTGATTTGTATTAATACGATGGGCTGAGTTGCCAAGTTGACTTATTCAAATTATTCATTTTATCATACAGATATGATATACAACCAAGTATAGTGGTAGCATATTTTTTCTGGAGTTGTAACCCATCAAACACAGCTTACAAAAAGTGTCCCTTTCTCCCACAGTATGGGGTGTTTTGGATTAAGACAGACAATTTCTGAACATTATATACAGGAACATTGTTTACAGAGGAAGCCATTTTGTTTTGTGGTTCCCATGTCTCTAATTCATTAGTTACACATAGAGAAGAATATATTTTTACCTCCTATTTCCCAAACAGTTTTGTGACATAAATCCATTAATGTAGATTTATTCATTATAAGTGACCTAGGCAGACCAGATATATCTTCCTAAAGCATTTTTACATAAGGGCCTCCATACCCTTCTGCTCATAGATGATGTTAGCATATTTACAAGGCGGGCTTTTCAAGATCATCAAGTCTTCCATGTAGCAAGGAGTGGGTAGTAGGTCACAAACTGAAGTTAAACTCTTTCATTTCTAGAAGTAAAAATATATATAAGGTAATATAAATAAAAGTCTTGAAAGTTACAATAATCAAGTTTTAAAGTTACATACATCCAAGTATATAGATATGACATACAAATATTCCAAGAAAATGGCTAATGAAAGTTTATGTATAATTTTTATACTATAAGAATAAAGTGGTAAATATTGTATATGTACAAATGAGAACTGGATAGTAAATGTGAAAATGCTACATGTAATAAAGAATATTTTTAAAAATTGGAAGAGGGAAATTTGAATAAGTCAACTTGGCAACTCAGCCCATCGTATTAATACAAATCACTGGATCTACAAGTTTTGATGTAGATAATATATTCACAAATGCTTCGACGTTAGTTACTTATAACATGAGATAATTGATTACTCATTTTTTGTCAATGTAGATAATAGCCATCCATACAGGTACAGATGTGACACAATGTAACCTATCATATAAAAGCATTTAAGAACACACTTATTTTTTAACAATTTTAAGATTTTGCAGGTAATTTACAGCACAGGTTATTTCTCTAGGAACAAATCCATTGTTGTTTGAACTGCTAGTATGATCAGGTAACATCAGTTAATAGATTCATTCACAGGAATGCTTGAAGTAGGAGTGAATGTGATGAAGTAGGCTGAATATTATGTGGGCTTTGAAGGATACCTATGACTCAGTTAAGCAGGGTGTAAATATATAGAGGTAAAGTAAATATATCTAGACTGTTTATATATATGTACTGATAATACAAAATGGGAAAAGTATAGTGTGGATCTAAACTTATTGGAATGGGGTAGTTGGCATTAGAAGTAGAATAAAATTATGTGAGTAACTTGGCATTTGATCATGAAGGATCCTGGTACAGAAACTGAAGAATTTAATGCTGTTGTAATCAAAGGTAGAGAGAAATATGTACATGGTTCATCAGGGACCTACCAGACCTACCAAAACAGCTTGATGTTTTATCAATGATAATAAGGCAATTTTTTTTGGTAACAAGGATTGTACAAATGGCCCTGTAGAGAGAAAAAGCTGCTGATTATCACAGATGTTAGGTAAACAGAATTTGTTTTAGGGAATAAATCCAGAGATAGAAAAATAATAGACAGATTTTAGGTTTTAGTTTAACATAGAGCAGAAAGAAAGTTAAGAGACAAGGATGACATCAAGTGTTTAGAGTGTATTATTGTCAAAAAATGTAGAGGTTAAGCAAAATCTCTGGATTCATCAATGAGACCAGAATGTATAAATTAGAAAACCATTCTTTGGAGAAATGTATGGAAAAGGAGGTACCAGACAAACTAAGAGAGACATTCTTTAAAGCTGTTCAGAATGTTAAGCCAAAGTGACACTATGAGAGATAGGAAAACATGGAGTTCTGGAATGAAAGGAAAATGTAATGGTGGGATGAATGGTAAGGTCAAGAAACATAGCAGCAGAGAGGATGGTGAAGCAAATGAGATATAAAGATATGGTGGGTGATTCAGGAAAGTAAGTTCAAACAGAGAAGCAAAACTCGGGACAACCCTTTAATATTGGAGCCTTGAATGAGCCAGTGAAGTGGAGATGCCTCCTGAGAATATTATCATAAACTGAATATTCAAAATTCCAGATTTGCCAGTTAATGACAAAGAAGTAACAGCCGAAATCACATTAGGAGATACATTTATCAAAGCAACAAGAATGAAGTTGAAAGAGTGGAGTATGAAGCCTATATATGAGAAATTTTCGTAGTTACAACGTCTGCAAAAGAAGAGCCAGTGAAACAGAAACCATTGAGTCCTGTTGTCAATACAACATGAATATATTGTTGTTAACATTTATCATAGAACTGCATTTCCAAAAAAGTACTTATTCACTCCTGATTCCCTGAGGACCATTGTCTTGGAGAAGGGCACAGAGGTACGAGACCAGCCATCATTGCTGCTAATTTTTACATAAAAGTGAGGATATATGACATGAGAGGATACTTTTGTTTCATGGACACATATTTTCACTTGGATCATTTTTCCCCCAAAGAACTTCTTGTACTCTGTGCCTGGTGATAATTTTTTTCAACTTTTCTGTTTTCTGAATTTTAATTGCTTAGTTCACCCTAGATACTCGCTTTTTCTCCTCTACTCTTGGTGGCTGTTGGTCTCCACCTGTTTCTCCTTCACTGAATTAGGACCCAGAAACTCTGTCATGGCAGTAAGCTGCAGTGCTCTTGGGTTTTATTTCATTTATGTTACAACATGCCTTTCTAGGCAATTACTATTGCCTTTTTAAAACTGTTCTTCATTATTTTGTGAGTTTTTAAAAACTATTTGATATAGGAGAAAAAGTCTGGCCTCTATTACTTCATTATAGGGAGAAGTGGGAGTTCACTTGGGAAAATGAAAATGTTTAAGATGATTAGAATCATTATTGATTAAAAAATGAAAATTAAACCATGAGATACACTACCCACCTACAAAAATATGTAAGATTAAAAGTCTGAACTTATCAAATGTTGGAAAAGCTATGGGAAAACTAGAATTCTCATACATTGTTGGTAGAAAAACAAAATGATAGAACCACTTAGCAAAACAGTTGGATAATTTCATAAAAAAGTTATGTATGATTCAGCCATTACACTCAAGGTATTTATCTAAAAGAAAGAAAGTATGTGTCTATGAGCACACTGTACATGAATGTTTACAGCAGCTTTATTTGTAAAAACCAAAAGCTGGAAATAACCCAAATTCATTGAGGGGAGAATGGATAAACAATTGTGGTAAATTTATAAATAGAATACTATTCTATTGTAAAAAGAAATGATCTCAAAATAGGTATGCTGAGTGCAGTAAACAAAACATAAAGAGTCCATGTTATAGAACTGCATTATTAAATACTAGAAAATACAAACTAATCTATATTTACAGGACACAAATCTATGGTTGGGAACTGAGAAAGCCTAAGTGGGGTGCGGAAAGAAGAATTACAAAATGGCACACAAAAACTTTTTGTGTGATAGGTTTGTTATCCATTTCACACTCCTCTTGTTTCCATTCTATAATACAGAGAATGGAAAGATGAAAACTGTGTTTTCGAAACTTATTTGGATTCAGGTTTCTAGATGTCACTTAGATTTGGCTGATCAAATGCACACACAAGGCACTGAAAGACTGACATGAGATGAAGGCCATGTGACAGCTTCTTTTGCTATCTCATCTGGCAAATGTGGATATTGAGGCATTTGCTGTTTCACACAGCACATCACCAGCTGTGCCATAGTGCAGTAACTGGCTTCAGGAACACAGAGAGACAGTACAAACATCAATTGTACTGGTCTATTTTGTAGCAGGGACAATGTTTAGTGAGTGCGCTATTTCCTAATGATAGTGGATTTTGATTTTAGTAGATCTTGGTTGTGACAATACAAATGTAGTTCTAGGGCTTACAAGTTTATTATTTTAAAAGAAAGTCCCTTGGTATACTGGTTCCAGGAAGGGTTTGATTAGTTGTTCCACAACTCAAGGAGCTACTCCTTCAGTCCTCCCACTGATTTCTTAAAACTTTTAATATCCTATAGTAATATCCAATAAATCTCAAAATCCTTAAACAAATTTACTCGTTCTTAAACTACCTAGAGTGGAATTTTATTCCACTTAACTCTGGAAAATATAAAAAACATAATTAACAGTATTATTTTACACATTTATGCATTAAATATGTTTTCTGTAATTATGTTTTTTCTAGTATCTAGCAAAGTGCTAAGTACATGGCAATTTATAATTTTACATAAATATATAAATAAAAATGAATTTACATGTAACTGTGTGTATAAATAGTTTTATTGCAAAATGTTTCTATAAGAGTATAAAATAGCAACAAAAATATATTAAACTTTCATTATTAAAGTTTTATGAGAGTCGTGTGAAAGATAAATGGCATTTAAAGTATCAAATGTATATAGATAGTCTTCTGAAGAAGGCAAACTGCTACACAGCATATTGTATTATTTATTGACAGGTTTACATAATGTCAAAATTACCTTCACCATTAATAAATTTATGAAAATAATCACAAATGTCCAAATTGATCTTACTCTATGTTTATGTATTCTTTCTAAATATATATTCCAATCAATTTGTGAAGAGTTTCTAGTGACAAGCTTTCCTATTGAATGTTTCTGGTTTAGTTTAAAAGATATTCAACCACCCTGGCTGGTATAGCTCAGTGAATTGAGCATGGGCCTGGGAACCAAAGGGTTGCTGGTTCAATTCCCAGGCTAGGGCACATTCCTGGGTTGCAGGTCAGGTCCCCAGGGAGGGGCATGTGAGAGGCAACCACACACTGATGTTTCTCTCCCTCTCTTCCTCCTTCTTTCCCCTCTCTCTAAAAATAAATAAATAACATCTTTTAAAAAATGAATAAAAGATATTCAACCTAGTTTGGACAATCGTTGGAAAGAAAGGAACAACCCATAAAGACAAATTTGAAATGTTATCCACAGGTGCCATGGCTTGACCATTATTAACCTTCTGCTTAACTTCTATCAGTCTATTAGCTATCAGGAAGTAGAGCTTAGGCTGAGTAAGTAGCTTTCAAACTATTTTGTTTTTGAGGAATTATACGCAGTGGTTAAGTTTCTTTGTACTCTGACTGCATTGGTTAAAATCCCAAAACTATTGCTTACTAACAAGTGACCCTGAGTCATTTAATTAACTTCTATGAGGCTAAGTTTTTGCACCTATTAATTATCTATCAATTATCCTGCATCTGTTCATATTTATTAATAGTAATAGTATCAACAGAATAAATCCCACAAGAGTTAGATGAAGATTAAATACATTTTTTCTTCTAAAGCACTTAGCTTAGTGCTTGTCACATATGGATAGATTCAATAAAGGCTAATTTTTTAAAAATTATTGAGGAGCACTTTGGTGTTTCTTTCTTTGAAACATCTCTCTCACAGGCCTAACAATTGTTGCAATCAACGATTTTAGCACTAGTCTATAAAGAAGATATGCATTTCAATTTCATTTAGGTATTAAGTCATAACAAATGCAGTGACTAAACTGCTTAAGTACTGTATTTATGTCAAAGGATGCAACATCTACTATTCAGAAAACCATAACAATATGATGTAGGCACATGTATTTTTAATGAAACAAAGGAAGGTGAGGAGACAGATGATGGTAACTATGAGGGTGTAACAGGGAGAAATTCAGAACAGTGAGAAGTTATAGGTCACTGTACAAGTATTCCACCTAATTCAAACTTTTTAATATAGCCAGTAATATTAATAGAATTTTTTAATGTATAAATGAAGCTTACTGAACAATATATCAAGAAAATGATTTAAGTACTCAGAAAACTAGATTTAATGCATAATAACTAGCAGTGATGCCTTATTTAATATTTCAAATATAAACATAAAGAACCACTGATCAGATAATTAATCAAACTTATAAGAGGTTCTCCTTATCCAGTCATATGTATATTTACACAAAAATGTTATAATGTTTTCAATTAGTCTTGTAGTCGACTGTTTTGCATTCCTTTGGCAAGATAATTAATTTTCAATACATTGCCAAAGAGCACTTGTTAAGGTATAATAGATATTACAGAGGCACTGAATATATTAATTTCTTATGACGAGCTATTAATATAGTATTCCAGCAAGGTTTTCAGACAGTTAATTAAAAATGTTTAACAAGGCAGTGCATTGCCAAGTACTTAAGATAATCACCAAAGTAAAACACGTTAACAACAGCAAAAAAAAGACCTTGATCATGGCAACAAAACAAATATCCTTGTTACACCAAATAAATATGCATTTAAATAAGTCATTTTGTTTCCAATATGGTTGGTGCTATCAGTCACAGTGTGGATTTCATCATAAATGGTGCACTGGTAGTGCTGTAAATATGTTATGTTCTGATAATACAGTCAGTAACTGCCTCCACATGAACAGAATATGTTGGAGATATAATTTAATTACTTTGCACCTCCATTTATATTTCCTTTATATGTTCTATCATAATTTAAAATATTAGTCTCAATATCATATCAATATATTTCTTGAAACAAAATATTTGTGATCTAACTATCACCTGAGGGTGATTGTCATTATTATTTTTGAGAGCTGGGAATAAATATGTTCCAGAGAAAGACATTACTGTACATAAATACTTCCAGATATTTATATTATTTAAATTGATTTAGAGCATATTTATTATGGTTAATACCAAAGAGTGTGATATATCTCTTCATTGAAAGTTATAACTTAGAGTTAGAAAACATGTTGAGTTCTGGCCAAGATGGGAGCGTAGGTAGAAACCCTTTACTTCCTTGCACAACCAAAAGGAGGATAACAAACAATCTAAAATCAATAAACAACCAGAAGTGCCAGAAAATAAAACTGCATGGAACTCCGACAACCAAGGAGTTAAAGAAATAGTCAACCAGAACAACCAGACTGGTAAGGCGGCAGACCTGAAGCAGAGGGCCATGGGGGCAGGGCTGACTTAGGGGAAACTGAGACTCAGAGGTGACTGTGGACAGTGGCGTTGCTGCAGTGGGAGGAACTCCCAGTCTCTCGCAAGAGTTCATTGGAAACTGGGTGAGAAATGAGCAGGCGAGCTGCACTGTTCCCTTCTGTCTCCTCCCCACAGGCAGCACTGGAGCACAGCAAGGAGGGTTGCCCAGCCCTGGTGAATACCTAAGGCCCTGCCACCTTACAACTTAACAGTTGTGCTGAGACAAAGAAATAGGGCCAAAATGAAAGAACAGACCAAAACTTCAGAAAGAGAGCTAGGTGATGAGGAGATAGCCAATCTATCTGATGGAGAATTTAAAGCCCTGGTAATCAAAATGCTCGCAAAACTGATTGAGTTTGGTCACAAAATGAAAGAACAAGTGAAAGATACCCAAAATGAAATAAAGCAAAATATTCAGGGAAATAAAAGTGACAGGAAGGAAAACAGGACTAAAATCAATGATTTAGAACAAAAGAAAGAAATAAACATTCAACCAGAACAGAATGAAGAAACAAGAATTCAAAAAAATGAAGAGAGACTTTTGAACCTCTGGAACAACTTTAAACATTCCAGTATCCGAATTATAGGGGTGCCAGAAGAAGAAGAACAATAGCAAGAAATTTAAAACTCATTTGAACAAATAATGAAGAAAAATTTCCCCAATTGGGAAAGAAAATAGATGTCCAGGAAGTCCAGGAAGCCCAGAGAGTCCCAAAGAAGTTGGACCCAAAGAGGAACACACCAAGGCACATCAACATTAAGTTACCCAAGATTAAAGAAAAAGAGAGAATCTTAAAAGCAGCAAGAGGAAAGAAAAGAGCTACTTACAAACAACTTCCCATAAGACTATCAAATGATTTCTCAAAAGAAATCTTACAGGCAAGAAGGGGCTGGAAAGAAGTATTCCAAGTCATGAAAGGCAAGAACCTACATCCAAGATTACTCTATCCAGCAAAGTTATCATTTGCAATGGAAGGGCAGATAAAGTGCTTCCCAGATAAGGTCAAGTTCAAGGAGTTCATCATCACCAAGCCCTTATTATATGAAATGTTAAAGGGACTTATCTAAGGAAAAGAAGATTAAAATATGAACAGTAAAATGACAACAAACTCACAACTATCAACAAATGAACCTAAAAGAAAAGACAAACAATGAAAACAAAACCTAAGCAAACATTTAGAACAGGAACAGAATTAGAGAAATGGACATCACATGGAGGGTTTGCAGTGGGGAGGGGGAAGGGAGGAATAGAGGGGAAAATGTACAGGGAAGAAGAAGCATAATTGGTAGGCATTAAATAGGTGGCGAGAGATCGAAAATGGTATAGGAAACAGCGAACTCAGGGAACTTACATGTAAAACCCATGGACATGAACTAAGTAGGAAGGAATGCTGGAGGGTTGGGGGATGCAGGGTGGAGGGGGGATAAAAGGGGAAAAATCAGAAAACTGTAATGATATAATCAATAAAATGTGCTTTCAAAAATGAAAGAAAACATCTTAAAATTTGTGCTTGTAAATATTTATTAAGTGAAGAAAAAGAATTTTATTTTACAGAGGTGGTATGTAGTGTCTTTTTTAATTATTATTCAAGTATATTTGTCTTCATTTTCACTCCACCATGTCCCCCTACCCCACCCATCCCCTCCTCCGACCCTTAAACCTACCCCCTTTGTCTTTGTCCATGTGTCCTTTATACAAGTTCCTTGATGGTCCTTTCCCTATTTTCCCATTACCCCTTTCCCCCCTCCCCTCTTGTTACTGTCAGTTTGTTCTTTACTTCAATGTCTCTGGTTATACTTTGCTTGCTTGCTTGTTTTGTTGATTAGGTTCCACTTATAGGTGAGATCATATGGTATTTGTCTTTCACTACCTGGCTTATTTTACATAGCATAACGCTCTTGAGATCCATCCATGCTGTCACAAAGGGTAGGAGTTCCTCCTGTCTTTCTGCTGTGTAGTATTCCATCATTTTAATGTACTATAGTTTTCTAATCCAGTCATTTACTGGTGGGCACTTAGGTTGCTTCCAGCACTTGGCTATTGTAAATTGTGCTGCTATAAATATTGGGGTACATAGTTTCTTTTGAATTGGTGTTTTAGGATTCTTCCAAAAAGTTCATACAGAGGGCCCAGAGACATAGGAAAGGATGCTCAGCATCGCTAGCCATCAGAGAGATGCAAATTAAAACCACGAGATACCATTTCACACGGGTGAGAATGGCCATCCAAAACAAATCGACAAATAAGTATTGGAGAGGTGGTGGAGAAAAGGGAAACCTAGTGCACTGTTGGTGGGAATGCAGATTGGTGTAGCCACTGTGGAAAACAGTATAGAATTTTCTCAGAAAACTGAAAGTGGAACTGCCCTTTGACCCAGCAATAGCACTTTTGGGATTATACCCTAAGAATTGTGAAATACCAACTAAAAAGAACCTGTGCACCCCAATGTTCATAGCAGCACTATTTACAGTAGCCAAGTGCTGGAAGCAACCTAAGTGTAGAGTATGTTTTTGTTTGTTTACTTTTTGCTGTATATTAATTATACCTCAAAAAAGCTATTAAAAATAGGATAAGTCCAAGGTTAAAAAAAGAAACTAGTCCACAGGCATAGCTAGTAGTAAAACAAAGGTTTTTATATTCATTCCACTTACCTTTTCAATGTAATTTGCAGTTTTAACTTAGGTAGCATAATAAGTAACAGAAGATAATAAAGCTTGTATATGTTAAAAAATATAATGCTAGAATCACTTCATAAAAAATTAAAACAAAAGCATTAGCTCTCTATTGAAAATAATTTCATAGGCTTCTAGATTCGTGTTTCTATCAGCCTAATCTATTACATTGTGCTAAAAATTAAAAGTTCTCCTTTTCTAGTTTCTTTGAAGTAAATAAATAATAAAATATATTTTAAGATTTTTTTTTAAATCACAAAGGTCTGCAAAATACTTACTTGTAAGGAATGATTATACATATTCTAGAAAATTTCTCTTTCTACTAATATTCTTTCAGCTGGAAGAACATCTCTAAAGTTACTAAAGTATTTCTTTAAAATAGTAACTTCATGCACACTTTAAAAAACTCACATTATTTTTCTGGAAAATGTCTAAAACATAAATTGAGTTGTATCTACATATTGTATAAATTATATGGGGTCTAGACCATAGCTACAAACTACAAAATTTTTTATTTTATTATTATTATTAGAAAAACAATAAAAATTATTTTCCTATATAAAGACTATGATTATAACATTTTATTTGTATATGTAAGCATTGTACAAACACAGTGATCTTTGCCTAATGTTCATTAGTTGAACTTAGTGTTAAAATAAGGCAGAACAAAAATATCACAAACATAGTGTTCATGTTTCTTTTTGGAGATAGCCAATTCATGTGCATATATCATACAGAGAAAACCCAAACCACTGTGATATCATAAAGGACATTGAAGATGAGAAGATTTCTTCCTTAAATACTACAAAATTGTGTTCTTTTTTTTTTTTAATTTTCCAAGTCTTTTTTAAAATATTTTATTTATTTATCTTTAGAGGGGAAGGGAAGGAGAGAGGGAGAGAAACATCAATGTATGGTTGCCTCTTGTGAGTCCCCTGCTGGGAACTGGCCTGCAACCCAGGCATGTGCCCTGACTGGGAATCGAACCGCGATCACTTGGTTCACAGGCCCGCACTCAATTCACTGAGCTACACCAGTCAGGGCAAATTGTGTTCTTAATATGTCATGATTCCAGTAATAGTCTTGAAAATGATGGACAAATTACTTGAAACCCACAATGTTTATTAATTTAATACATTCCTAATGCATGGAGGCAGTTAATGGTGATCAAAATGCCAGAAGGAATGGTGATTTTCCTGAGATTGTGGAGTAGGGATAAGTAAATGAGTAATTTAAAGATGGCGTTATGTTCTTCCGGAAATAAGCTATCGCCCCAAAAGGCCATCAAACCACACGCTGCTAAAATACCATTTGAAATTTTTGCAACAATATTTCCAGGAAGCCATTAGGGTTCCCATTTTATAAAGGTAACTGGTCAGGCAGGCTAAGTGTTTTGATTTAGCCGAGACTGCCAGTGGGAAAGCTTGACTCCCACCCTGCCTTTAACAGTAAACCCTTTACACTTTGATATGACATGATTTATGTATTTGTATGTCTCGTTCATCTTATCTTCCACTTTTGGTTTTACTCCACTTAACAATTCTAGTATTATCAGTTCAGGGAGTCAGGTTAGGAATATTTTTATTTATAACTAATATACTAATATTTTTCTGATTATGAGTATTTTAAATATTTTCCTGTATTATACATTGGTGATTACTGAATATAGTTTATTGGAAATAAGAGGTAATATTATAAGTGACAATAAAATAAATTCTATGAAAACTCATTAGAACTGCCAAAATACTAAACATAGCTGAATATGTTTTCCATGGTCTTTTCTTAACTACTGTCCCCATTATCTTACATGTCCAAAAACTAAAAATAAGTAAAAATGGCTCTTAGTCATCCAGCGTATGCGAGTGCTCAGCTGTGAAGCACTCTATTGAGTAGCTAATGTGGACTACTCTCGACTCAACTTAGAGTGTATTATGATGTACCTAATCAAAAAAATTATAGAATCTCATTATTATTCTTAAAACACACAAGGAAATAGGACAAGAGGTTGAGAACTAATAAAACAAATAAATAAGACTCTGCTTCTGGGAATATGAAATATACATAATTTTTTTGTGTTCCTCCCACTAAGTACATATATGTAGAAGTCCTGAACATTCTATATAAAACAAATATGAGAAAACACTTTAAGGTTTAGTGAAGAAGGCAGACTGGTAGGGAGTTCAGGACCCCAAGAATTAATTTAATCATTGATTGCGATGAAAGAAATTTGCAAAAGTACTAAAATTCTATTACAAAATCTTTGATAAAGGAGACTTAAGTGAATTATAGAACATTAATACTATGCAAAACTGTATCCCACAAAAAAGAATGGGGCAGCTCTATTTGAATTAATAGGAACTCACCTCTCATATAAATTAATATGATGTAGAAAACTGTATATTTAAAAATACATAGAAATAATTATTTTAAAAATATCTACTAAATCTTACAATATTTCTAGGTGGAGGTATAAGGAACTGGTTGCAGTGACTGCAGGAGAGCAAGGGGTAAAGCTGTGGACAAAGCACAGGGAATATTTAAAAATCCATGACCTTTCTTTGCCTTCCTGCAGCTCTTTGTTAGAGTGTGACTTTTATGAGTCATTGAACTGGTCATTCTATACTATGTCCACTGTTCTACCCATTGTCTTAAGACAACAGTTGGATCTGTTGCTGATGTTCATGGAAACTGCCTAGCTTCTAGCATCTTTAGCCTTTACATAATTTCTACTCCTGTGCCCTGGGAAGCAGAACTTCCCAAAGATGATAGGATACCTCTACACCTGGAGTTGGAACCCTAGGGTGGGGAAAGTCTGGCTATCTGAATCTCCTCTCTTATCTTTTCTCTCTCTTTTTGAGATATCTCCCTAGTATCAATGGCCCTGGTCTTGGAAATTTTTATTTGTTGTAAAACAAAAATAATGTTTGTTGTTTTACAGGCTGAGAATAATCCTTACTCCAGAGAAACAGAACTAATAGGATGTATATGCATAGAGAGAGATACTTGTTTTACAGAACTGGCTCAAGGAATTGTGGAGATATAATTCCAAATTCTGTAGGGTTGACTGGGAGGGCTGGAGATACAGAGAAGAGTTGTAATCACACAAACATCCTTAATCCTTCCCCATATGATGAAATATTCTGGGGAAAACTAAATTTTATCCTAGATATATATTCAGCAAGTGGTAGAATTTAGGAAAACCTTTTATTTCTTTAAAAAGGTAGGGTTTTAAATCTCAGTGTAAAATTAGCAAATATGTGGAAAGCCACAAGGAAACTTTAAACAGAAAAATTTAAAGAGCATCTTAGCCCTGGCTGGTGTAGCTCAGCAGATTGAGCTTGGGCCTGCAAGCTAAAGGATTGAGGTTCAATTCCCAGTCAGGGCACATGCCTGGGTTGCAGACCAGTTCCCTGCAGGGGACACTCATGAGAGGCAACTATACATTGATACTTCTCTCCCTCTCTCCTTCCCTTCTAATGATAAATAAATAAAATAAAATAAGAAAAGAAAAAAGCATCTTAATGTTTTCAAAATATTATTTCTTTTATAAGCATAAAGCATGTAAAAATGAACAATAACCAAAAGATGTTGAGTTTTTTTCCTATCTTCTCTCTGGGGCTTTTTTTTGGTATGTCATTGTAATCTTATTTTCTAATCAATTTGTAGTTCTTGAAATACAGAGCTATGTGATAAAAGTGTCCACCTGGCTACCCAATGGACCCATTGCCACAGCACTTTTCTTTTATATGTTTATTTTTTTTCATTATCTATTTAATCTTTATTGTATATTTTCCGTTACCATTTAGTCACCTTACACACCCCACCCCCAGCAATCACCTCACTGTTGTCTATGTCCATGAGTCTTTCTTACATTTTTTTCTCAATACCTCCACCACCTCACCTCCCCCTCTTAGCTGTCATCTTACTCTCCATCTATGAGTCTGCCTCTATTTTGCTTGGTAGTTGAGTTTGTTCATTAGATCCCACATATGAGTAAAATCACTTGGTATTTGTCTTTTCCTGACCAGCTTATTTCACTTAGCATAATGTTCTCCAGGTCCATCCATACTGTTGAAAAGGGTAAAATTTTCTTCTTTTTTATGGCTGAGTAGAAATCCATTTTGTAAATGTCCCATAGTTGTTTTATTCATTCATGTATGCTTGGCTTGCTTCCATATCTTGCAGATTGTAAATAATGCTGCAATGTACATAGGAGTGGCTTATATACTTTCAAATTAGTGTTTTGGGTTCCTTTGGATGTATTCCCAGAAGTGGGATTGCTACATCAAAAAGCAGGTCCATTTTTAATTTTTTGAGATATCTCCCTACTGCTTTCTGCAGTGGTTGTGCCAGTCTACATTCCCACCAACAGTGCACTAGGGTTGCCTTTTTTCCACATCCCTACCTGCAGTTGCTGTTTGTTGATTTATTGATGATGGCCATTCTAACAGGTGTGAAATGATATCTCATTGCGGTCTTAATTCACATTTCTCTGATGATTAGTGAAATTGAGTGAATAGACATCTTTGCATACGTCTTTTGGTCATCTGTATGTCTTCCTTGAAGCAGTGTCTATTCTGGTCCTTTGCACATTTTTGAATTGCGCTTCTGTTTTTGTTTTTTTGGTGTTGAGTTTTGTAAGTTCTTTATAAATTTTGGGTCTTAACACCTTATCAGATGTATCAGAGAATATGTTCTCCCGTTCATTGGGTTTTCTTGTTATTTTGTTGGTGATTTCCTTTGCTGTACAAACATTTTTTAGTTTGATGTAGTCCCATTTGTTCATTTTTTATTTTGTTTCCCTTGCCTGGGGAGATATATATGATAAAATATTACTATGAGCAGTGTCCAATATTTTGCTGTCTATGTTTTCTTCTAGGGTTTTTATAGTTTTCAGTCTAACATTTAAGACTTTTTTAAAAAATATACTTTACTGATTATGCTATTACAGTTGTTCCATTCCCCCCACTTATTTCCCTCTGCCCTGCACACCCCCTCCCACCCACATTCTCCCCATTTAGTTCATGTCTAAGGGTCATATATATAAGTTTTTGGCTTCTACATTTCCTATAATATTCTTAACCTCCCCCTGTGTATTTTCTACCTACCATTTATGCTACTTATTCTCTGTACCTTTTACCCCCTCTTCCCCTCTTACTCCCCCACTGATAACCCTCCATGTGATCTTCATTTCTGTGATTTTGTTCCTCTTCTAGTTGTTTGCTTAGTTTGTTTTTGCTTTTGTTTTAGGTGTGGTTGTTAATAACTGTGAGTTTGTTGTCATTTTACTGTTCATATTTTTAATCTTTTTCTTAGATAAGTCCCTTTAATACTTCACATAATAAGGGCTTGGTGATGATGAACTCCTTAACTTGACCTTATCTGAGAAGCACTTTATCTGCCCTTCCATTCTAAATGAAAGCTTTGCTGGATAGAGCAGTCTTGAATGTAGGTCCTTGCCTTTCATGACTTGGAATACTTCTTTCCAGCCCCTTCTTGCCCGGAAGGTCTCTTTTGAGAAATCAGCTGACAGTCTGATGGGAACTCCTTTGTAGGTGACTGTCCCCTTATCTCTTGCTGCTTCTAGAATTCTCTCCTTCATTTTAATCTTGGGTAATGTAATTATGATGTGCTTTGGTGTGTGCTTCCTTTGGTCCAACTTCTGTGGGACTCTCTGAGCTTCCTGGACTTTCTGGAAGTCTATTTCCTTTGCCACAGTGGAGAAGTCCTCCTTCATTATGTTTTCAAATAGGTTTTCAATTTTTGCTCTTCCTCTTCTCCCTTTGGTACCCCTATGACTCGGATGTTGGAACGTTTAAAGATGTCCTGGAGGTTACTAAGCCTCTCCTCATTTTTTGGGAATTCTTGTTTCTTCATTCTGTTACTGTTGAGTGTTTCTTTCTTCCTTCTGGTCCACACTGTTAATTTGAGTCCTGGTTTCCTTCCTGTCACTGTTGGTTCCCTGTACATTTTCCTTTATTTCACTTAGCATAGCCGACATTTTTCATCTAATTTATGACCATATTCAACCAATTCTGTGAGCATCCTGATTATCAGGGTTTTGAACTGTGGATCTGATAGGTTGACTATCTCTTTGTCACTTAGTTGTATTTTCTGGAGCTTTGATTTGTTCGTTCATTTGGACCATTTTTTTTTTTTTGTCTTGGTGCACCTGTTATGTAGTAAAGGGAAGAGCCTTAGGTGTTCACCAGGGTGAGGCAACCCATGTAACTGTGTTGTGACACTGTATGTGGGGGTGGAGTCCAAGAGGGAACAATGGTGCTTGCTCCCCTCTCTGGTTGTTTTCAGTCACTTCCCCTGCTATCCACAAGCAAATTGGGCCCTTGTGGTGTTAATTCCCAGGTGGGAGGGTGTGTGTACATTCTAGGACCCTGTGGGTCTCTCCAACAAACTCTCCTCTGAGGCTGGGAGTTTCTCCTGCTGCTGCATCAAACCCCACAGGTGTTTTTGGTCAGAGGCTTTGAGGCTTTATTTCCCTTCACTGGAACCCTGGGCTGTGCAGTCTGTCTCACTCCCCAGTTGCTTCTCCTGGTTTATCTGCACGCAAATGTGGGACTGCCAGATCTGCCAGCCATACCTTGCCTGTCCAGGTCCACTAGTTGCAGCCTTGCTGCCAGTCCTCTCTGCCTGGCCACCTGTCTCTGCCCCTCCTACCTGTCTGGATGAATGTTTCTTCTTTAACTCTTTGGTTGTCAGACTTCCATACAGTTTGATTTTCTGTCAGTTCTGGTTGTTTTTTGTTTTTAAATTTGCCATTGTCCTTCTTTTGGTTGTACCAGGAGGCAAAGTATGTTTACCTATGCCTCCACCTTGGCCAGAAGTGACATTTAAGTCTTTAATCCATTTTGAATTTACTCTTGTGTGTGGTATAAGAAAGTAGTCTATTTTGATTTTCTGCATGTATCTGTGTAATTTCCCCACATCATTTGTTGAATAAATTATCTTTAACCCATTGGATATGGTTGCTTACTCTTTTGAGTATTAATTGACTGTAAATGTGTGGACTTACATCTGGTTTCTCTATTCTGTTCCATTGATCTATGGGTCTGTTTTTATGCCAGTACCATGTTGTTTTAATTACTATGGACTTTTATTAACTGTACTATTAGGTAGCAAGATTCTTCCACCTTTGTTCTACCATCTCAGGAGTGCTGTTGCTTTCTGGGGCCTTTTGTGTTTCCATAAAATTTTTTGAAATATTTGTTCTAGTTCTATGAAATTTGTCATTGAAATCTTCATAGGAATCATGATGAACTTATAAATTGCTTTGTGTAGTATGGACATTTAATGATATTAATTCTTCCCATCCATGAAACAGTATGTTCTTCTACTTATTATTATCTTCTGTTTCTTTTTTCAGCGTCTTATAATTTTCCAAGTGCAGGTCTTTTACATCTTGGTTAGGTTCATTCTCAGGTATTTTATTCTTTTTGTAGAAATTATTAATGGGATTGTTGTCTTAATTTCCCTTTCTGTTAATTTGATATTGGCATATAAAAATGATTGCTGAATATTAATTTTATATCCTGCTACTTTGCTGAATTCATTTACAGTTCTAGAAGTCTCTTGGTGGAATCTTTGGGATTCTCTATATACAGTATCATGTTGTTCGCAAATAATGACAAGTTTACTTCTTCCTTTCCAATTCAGATGCATTTTATTTATTTATTTTTTTTCTGATTGCTGTGGCTAGGACTTTCAGTGCTATGTTGAATATGACAGGTGAAAGTGAACATCCCTGCCCTGTTCCTGATCTTGAGCAGAAATGCTTATACATTTTTCCCACTGGGTTTGATGCTGGCAGTTGGTTTGTCACATATGGCCTTTGTTATATTAAGTATGTTCCCTTTATTACCATTTTGCTGAGAGATTGTATCATAATAGGCTCCTGGATTTGATCTAAAGCTTTTTCTGCATCTATTGATACAATCACATGCTTTTTATCCTTCAATTTGTTTACGTGGTGAATCACATTTATTGACTCGCAAATGTTGTACCAATCTTGCATTCCCTGAATAAGTCCCATTTGATCCTGGTGTATGATCTTTTTGATGAAGTGCTATATTTAGTTTGTTAATATTTTGTTGAGGATTTTAGCATCTATGTCCACATGGATATTGGACTATAATTTTCTTTCTTTATAGTATCTTTATCTGTTTTTGCAATTAGAGTGTTGCTGGTATTATAAAATAAGTTTGGGAGCCTTCCCTCTTCTTGAATTTTTAAGTAATAGAGAAGGAGATATGTTAGTTCTTCTCAAAATGCTTGGTAAAATTCACCTTGTGGTCTGGGATTTTTGTTTGTTGGGAGTTTTTTATTACTGCTTCAATTTCATTAGGTGAAATCAGTCTATTCAGTTTCTCTGATCCTTCCTGATTTAGTTCTGGAAGATTGTATGTTTCCAAGAATTTATCTATTTTGTCCTGTTTTATCCTTTGTTGGCATATAGTTGTTCATAATATTTTCTTACAGTCCTTTATATTTCCTTGGTATTAGTTGTTATTTCTCCTCTTTCATTTCTGATTTTATTTATTTTGGTCCTGTCCCTTTTATCACTTGTGTCTAGCTAAAGGTAGCCAATCTTGTTTATGTTTTCAAAGAGCCAGCTCTTGGATCCATTGATCTTTGTATCATTTTTTAGGCTCTCATTTTTTTTCTACTCTGGTCTTTATTATTTTCTTCCTTCTAATCATTTGGGTTTTTGTTTATTCTTTATTTAAGTTCCTTTAAGTGTAAAGTTAGATTGTTTATTTGGGCTTTTTTTTTTTTTTTGAGATATGCCTGTAATACTATGAATTTCCCTCGTAGGATTATTTTCCCAGTGTCCCACAGATTTGGCATTATTTTGTCCTCATTTTCATGTGTTTCAAGGTATCTTTTGATTTCTTCCTCATTCTCGTCGTTGATCCATTCATTGTTTAAAAACATGTTATTTAGCTTCCATGTCTTTGAGTGTTTGTCAGTGTTCTTCTTGTGATTGATCTCTAGTTTCATATCATTGTGGTCAGAGAAGATGCTTGATATGATTTGAATCTTCTTAAATTTATTGAGACTTGTTTTGTGTCCTAACATGTGCTCTATCCTAGAAAACTTCCCTTGTGTACTTGAAAAGTATGTATATTCTGCTGCTTTGGGGGTGAAATGCTCTGAAGATATAAATAAAATCTATTTAATCTAGTGTGTTATTTAAGACTGCTCTCTCCTTGTTGACTTTCTTCCTAGAAGATCTATCCATTGAAGTCAATGAGGTGTTAAAAACCCCAACTATGACTGTAGTTTTCTTGATCTCTCCCTTTATGTCCATCAAGATTTGCTCTACATATTTAGGTGCTCCTGTGTTGGGTGCGTAAATGTTTACTAGGGTTATATCCTCTTGTTTAAGTATTCTTTTTATCATTATGTAGTATCCTTCTTTGTCCCTTACTACAGCCTTTGTTTTAAATTCTATTTTGTTAGATATTAGTACTGCTACCCTAGCTTTATTTCTCCTTTCCATTTTCATGAAAAATCTTTTTCATCCCTCTACTTTTAGTTTGTGTGTAACTTTCGATCTGAGATGGGTGCCTTGGAGGCAACATATCTATGGGTCTTGTTTTCTTGTCCATTCAGCTACCCTGTATCATTTGTTTGGAGCATTTGAGCCATTTATATTTAAGGCGATTATTGATAGATATGTTTTTAGTATGTTTTATTGTTTAACTGTTTTCCTCTGGGTTTTTTGTTTGTTTGTTTTCTTATTCTTAAAACAAGCCCTTTAACATTTGTTGCAGTACTAGTTTGGTGTTAACAAACTCATTTAGTTTTTCTTTCTGGGAAGCTTCTTATTTTTCCTTCAATTTTAAATAATAGCCTTGCTGGGTGAAGTACCCTGGTTGTAGGTCCTTCTTTTCATCACTTTGAATATTTCACACCACTCCCTTCTGGCCTGAAATGTTTCTGTAGAGAAATCAGATGACAGATTAATTGGTGCAACCTTCAGTGTAACTGCCTGCTTTTCTCTTGTGGCTTTTAGAATTCTCTTCTTTTCTTTATGCCTTATTATTTTAGTGATGATGTCTCTCAGTGTAGGCCTCTTTGGGTCCAAATTGTTTGGAACTTTCTGAGCTTCCCAGACTTGTGCAACTTTTTCTTTCACCAAATTAGGGAATTTGTTGGTCGTTATTTCTTTAAATATGTTCTCGATCCCTTGCTCACTCTGTTCTTCTTCTGGTATTCCCACGATGAGGATGTTTCTATGTTTCATGTGTTTAAAAAGTTTCTTAAACTTTCCTCATTTTTAAAAATTCTTGTTTTCATTTTGATGTTCTCTCTGGGTGCTTTTTTCTACTTTGCCTTCCAAATCATTGATTTAATCCTCTGCTTCATCTAACCTATTGCATATTCCTTCCAGTGTATTATTTATTTCAGATATTGTTTCCTTTATTTCTGACTGGTCTTTTTTAATGGTTCCTATGTCTTTTTTCATGCTGTTAAGTATCTTTATAATCATTACCCTAAACTCTGTGCTGACAAATTACTTGCCTCCATTTCATCTAGTTCTTTTCCTGGAGAATTCTTTTGTCCTTTCATATGGGGTCTCTTTCTTTATCTTCCCTATTTAGCTACTTCTTTGTATTTTCTGCCTTAGTTGTTAAAATGATCGATGATATAGCCTCAAGCTGTAATCAACAGCCAGGCTTAAGCACCACAGGGTGGGGCAGAATAATTTCTCCCTTCAGGTGTATTGCTTCACTTCAGGTTGATGCCACTTGGAGCGGAGTGCTCTGACATGGGAAGATGGCTCCTGCAGGATGGGGAATGAGTGAGACAGCACAGGGATCCTGGCAACTGTTCCTTCAGTTTTCTCTTCAGAGCCACCAACCCAAGACTCTCCTCAGTGTCTCTAGACCACTCTGCTCTCCCTCTGCTAGAGCCCAGGGGAACTGGCTACAAATGAAATTTTGCATGTTGGCCCTTTAAAAGGCTCTCTGTATCTTCAGCAGTCTTTCCCTGGAGACACCAACCCTGCTCTTTTCACAGCTGGATGTTATCCGGGTTTCTTTCCTGCTCTGGTGGTGTAGGCTAGGGAACCCAGCTTGGGAACCCAGCTTGGGGTTTAGACTCTACACTTCTGAGGGAAAACTCCTGGTCACTGAAATATCTCTTTGGAACTTTAGCTCCTGCTCATGGGAGCCCAGCCAACCATCTTGTGCCTACTATGCACTCCTGACTAGTTTTGTTGTAGTGAAGTGGCTTCCTTTATCTATCCTTGGTTATAAGTCTTTACTCCAGCTAGTGTTCAGTTAGTTATTCAGAATGATTTCTCTTCAGTTTAGTTTTAGGTCTAGATTGGCCCTGGGTGGAGGTTAGTGTAGCTCCCACTTAATCCTCTGCCATCTTGGATCTCCCTTCTGTCTTCTCTAAATCTTAAATTTTTCCTATTAAAAAATTTTCTTGATGGACCATATAAAGAAACGTTAGTGTTTCTTAGTTTTTATAAATAAACATTAGTGTAAAATTAAAATTTGCATTCCAGATGCAAAGAACATGAGAAGCATTTGAAAATATAATTGAACATCTAGTTCAAAAATATAAATAAAAGATAATTTATTCCACAAATTGCTCTCTTTGGAGTTCCACAAGGTTATATGCACATGGGATCTCTGAAATTGATTATGTGATTGACTAATTAATTCCCAATGTATCTTCTTTGAGGACCATAATATGCGATCTCATTAATGCTTGTGGTCTTTTTTCCCACACTTCACTTGTGTCTTTTAGTGAAATAGGAAATTGCTGTTTGGAATTTTAAAATGAACAAGGATGCTTTACAAAATAAGAACTTGGTTATACTTTCAATGTTGTTGAATTAAAGGTTTAATGTTTTTTCTTTTTCCAATAGAGACCAAAGAGCAGGAGATGTCTGTTAGACACTGGAACTTAGATATGGCAGACATTAATTTTGTGATCCTTACTGTCTAGGAACTGATACCCCAAGGTCAGGCTTCAGTCTTCTCAGGAAGTAAACAATGATTCTTTTTGAAGCATTTTGATAGGAAAACAATTGTTTCCAGCTGAAAGGACATAAGTATAGGATGTGTACATTTTAGAGCACATGTCAAAATTCAAAAAACAATACTGGCTTTTGCCTCTAACCTAAGTAGTCCTACATTGATGGTTCAGGGAATTTCAAATGAAGTCAACATCAAAGTACACCATCCTCCTCCTTTACTCTTATAGGAAGTCTTGTGGCTGTAAGAAGTCTTTCTGCTCAATCTGTCCTGAGAAGAAGTATGCTCTTAAAAATTTATTGACAGAAAATATCACCCAAAATTTAAGTTTTCAACTTTATATTTCCCACAAAATACAAACTATCTTTTCCACTAAACCACTGACTTTTAGAAACATCACAAAATTTTTATATAGATAGAACCTAATAAAATGATTTACTCAGGGCAGACCTTCCATAAATATTCATTGAATTTAAATGAATGTTTTTCACTGCTTTAAATAACAATAAATTATATTATTCTGCTTATAAATTTAACAAAGGACATTAAATTTATGTGATCAAATATAAACTATGAAAATATAATGCATATGATAGTTTGTATGTTTTTTATTAATTCTAACATATGAAACAAGAAAGAAATACAGAAAGGTTCTAATAGATACTTTTCCTAGTGCAGGAGAAGAAAGTGCAAAGTGAAGGGAAGCACTAATGCACAGAATTAGCAAAGTAATTAGCAATCAAGAGACCTCACTAAATACACAGATAAATACAAAAATGGAGCAACAGTAAAAAAATAACTTAGGAAACAATTTTTCTTGAAATAGTTCTCATTTCTTTTTTATTTTTTACCATAACAGATGACCCTTCTAACAAGATCTCCTTAAATATACTAGCTTTAAGCACATATAGACTAAAATATTCTACAAAATGCAAATTATGTAAATGTCTATTTTTTCATTAAATTGTATATTATGTGGCACAAATAAATGCCATCCAAATTATTTGCAAAGATTCAGGTAATTA
>PVKM010014053.1:0-29513 GCA_004027735.1 Carollia perspicillata
AAGAAATCCTGACTGGTGTGCCCTAGTCATGGGCATCTCATTCCCTTTGACCAGGAAGTGCTCTGAGGATAGGTATGTGGCACAGTTCTGGTTAACGAGATGTAAACAAAAGTTTGATATGAAGGGTGTCCCTCTCCACACAAAAAGCCAAACCCCTGCCCTGAATGAAGATGCAATGCTGGAGGTATGGCATCCATCATGCAACCAAGAAGATAAAAGCCAACATTATAAGAATGGCAGAGTGGAGAGATAAGTGAAGTCTTTGTTGACATTATTGAGCTACTGCCCCTTGCCTGGACGGCCTACCTCCAGACTTCTTGTAATATGAGAAAAGCAAACCCCAAACCCCAATTTGTTTAGGTCACTTAAATTAGGTTTTCAGTTACTTGGAGCTGGAAGGCTTTATGATACACATACACAAATGCATCTCTTTTGTTTTCTTAGGAAAAATAAAGAAAGGTCACACATATCCCATACATTCTTGGATAGCTGCTAGAAATCAATTTCCATTTGTTCATCCCCAGTAAGAATCATCTCAGTTTCTCCCAAAAAACACATTTTAGAGAATATGGAAACTAACCTTAAATAGGTAACTGAGCTCAGACAAAATGCATATTTATCCCCTTTTAACCCTCAAACTAAAAATATTTTTCCCTCAACTACAAATATTTCTTGAATATTGCATATGTATGAAAAGCACTTATACTCTCCTGTTTCAGACTGTTGATATTCTGATATTTTAAAAGAAATCTGCGTGATCTTTCTTAATTGCTGTAGTTTAAGAAAAAAGCAGAAATTCTAAGCCTAATATTTGTATACTCAATTATCCAGGATAACAAACAAGTTCTAAAATATTTCTGAATGCTAGACATTTTTCAATTGAAGGGAGAAGGATCAGATATTTTTCTAGCCATGTTAGAGGCACACACACAAAAACATTCACTACTCCACCACCTTAACTATGTTAATCTTTAATCTGATTTATAACAGAAAAGATCATGTGGTAGCTGGTTTTATACTATTTCATTCACAAAAAGAGATTATTCATCAAGTGAGTGCATTTTCCTCTGGGATTTCACAGAATAAATGAGCTAGACACATTTTCTTTCAAATACCAAGCTAGACAAACTATTTCCCAGATAAAACCAGCAAGGTATGAAACAGCAAATTAAGCAATAGTCAGGCAATCTTCAGCATTTTTTTTTTTTGCATTTTGACAGATTCAACAGAAGTTGAAAAAGCAATATGAATAAAGACAATATTGGTAAAAGAAACATACCTTAGAGATGATTAATGGCTCTCCATGCTCCAGGCCACCTTTCAAAGTAAAGCCCCAGGGAGCCCCTCCTTGCAAGAATGCTTCCAGATAAATGTACCTTCCCGTGGGAGTCGTGTTGGGGTTTCCTGTGCCACGGGTCTCCTCAAAGTTCTCTGTGGTTCTCATCATGCCGAGCACATGATCCTCCAAGTTAAACTGTAAATGCCTGAGGCAGATTCAAGAAAGCGGTGCTTCTGTTATCCCATTCTTCAGGGTGCTCCGACCCAAAGAGCAGTTTTGAGAAACGAAGCCTTTCAGACATAAAATGTTCTTCCCAGTTTGACTCCAAGATGCTGACCCAGGGAGATTTTTCCCTCCTGCAATTCTGTAAAGTCTCCGCCTGGAGCTCCAGGTTCTCGCTGAAGCCACCGCCCGCAGAGGGGTTTGTATCTCTTCACTCCATGGGAGAAAACTTTTAATGTCACTTTCGAGATTGCTATTTCATGCCTATACACAATAAAACATCCTCTGTATATTCTACAGAGAAAACTAAGATAGTTTTACAATATGGTAAGAAAATTGCAAAACCTCAAATGAATACCTCGTGTTTGATTGATTATCAACCCTTTCTTCTCCTTGGAGTGAAATTTACCATTACAATAGCCTCCCTTCACCCCAGAAGTAGCTTTAAAAGAAAGAAAGCACTTACTATGCTTCAGCTCGCTTCGGAATTTTCAAACTTGTCCCAGTGAGACAGAGAAGCTGTGCTAAAACTTTAGGCTTGTGTTTTTCAGCAATAAATTCAGAGTTTATTTCTTGCAAAACAACAACCAAAAAGTTTTGCAGGATGTAGAGAACAGTGAAAAATGCCTGGTAAATTCATCCTCAGTGGACAAAATACCCCGGAGGCAACCCAGTTCGTTCTTTGGTATTTTCGGTGGTGACCAGCCAGGGCGGCTGCTGCGGCTGCGGCGGCTGCGGCGGCTGCTGCTGTTGGGACGGTGGCGGCAGCCACTTGCCTGCTCTGGAAGGGAGTAAGGAAGTGAGAGGAAAACGGATGAAGGCAAATAGGAGCGCTGCAACCTTTCTGCACAGTAAGCACTGCTATGCAGAATTCCGTTCGGCACAAAGACCTGACCAATCAAAACTGGCTCGCAGTTGATAAAATACCACACAGATGGCTAATTACCAGGGAGTAGAAAGTAGTTGATAGAATAGCTCCACCTTGTACCAATTAAAGCAGAATCCCTGGGGGTGAGACACAGGCCTGGGCATTTTTCAAACTCTGGGCAATTCCGCTGCGCAGCCCGGTGTGACAAGCGGTGACCTAAGCAGTTTAAATAAGTGTCGAGGGCTTTATATTTTTCATTAGAAGAAAATACCAAGTATAATATACGAGCAGCCTCTCATCTTGAAATAAGATTCTCCAATCAAATTTCTGCTTGTTTAACTCAATACAAACAGAAGGCGGCTTTTCTTCACTATTTTAATTACCTACTCCAAGACTGTTATCCATTCTTTAAATGAAAAGAAATACTTAATGCCTGGCAAGTAATAGGCACTCCAGGCTGAATATTATTTTGATTTCAGGTTATTGGAGTTTTGTAATAATGTTCTATAAAATTTAACATTACTACTTCTTATTAAAAGTTTGAACAATACAAGATAACTACATCTTTTACCCAGAAGCCTCAGTTTCAAGTTAATGGAACAAATTAGAATTATTTCCAAAGAATATGTTTGCTAAAATTTTTCTGTTCAAAAGTATGAGATAATGTAAATTGTGTTGGGAGCAGGTTAAAAATTACCATTTGATACCAGTTTAATTTTAGTTTTTGTACTTATAATTAATGACAAATTAATATAACAGAGAAGCAGACATAATATGTGATAAGTCTAGACAAGTGTTATTTGATTTTCAGTAGTAACTTCACCTGAGGGGCTCAAAGACAAAACAACACGTAAAATCCCATTTTGATGTAATGGGATTGTAAAATGGGATTTGGTGTAACTATCAAGTACGGTAGGCAGTTAGATGTGAGCATAGCAAGGATGACTGGCCAGGTACAGAAGGTCACCAGGGTGGAAAGCCCCAGGTGCCTAGCAACAGGCAAAACTGGGAAAACCAGGACCTCTCCCCCAGGGTAACCTTTTCTCCCACAGCATATTGCTGGTCATACAGTTTAGATCCCTTGGCCTTTCATATCTCTTGCTGGTCATGTGGTATGAAAGGGCCTTCCCCTGACATTTCCTCCCTTGGCCTAGCCCTTGGAGGAGGAACAAGGGCCAAAGAGTGGCCTTAATGCAACTTCCATGTGGACCCTTGCTGACACTCCCTTAAGCATTAACCCCCAAGGGAAAACATCTAGGCCAGTTGTGTTTCAGCTGTAGGCGCAGAAAAGCAGCAGAACCAGGCAAGGCATGCCATAGCTGACTTCAGGACCTGTTGCTTGCCTGAAGACTCCCACCCTGGTGCCAACAATCAGTGGAAACTACAACCCTGAATGAACACACCTGGAAATCTGATGAACATTCTATTGAGATTCTCACCTGGACCCTCCCCTAAAATTTCCATCCTTAGAAGCCCTTAAGATGAAGGACCCTGCCTTGCTCTCCCCTCCAAGAGCAGGCCAGCACCTTTCCTGGCTCCTTCTCTTCCCCCGGGTGCATTGCCTTTACCCGTCTCTCTCTTAAGATCCAGGGCCCCTTCTTTTGCCTCTGGAACTTGTTTCCTGAGACCATTTCTTCTACTGCTCACTTTTTCTACCTCTGTGACTTTCTAAATAAACTTTTTCTTATATTTGAGTCTTGTCTCTGAATTCTTTCCTAGCCAGAACTCAAGTGCCGATGCTGCTAAACTGAGGCCCAGCCTGACCCACCGGTCCAACACCCGGTGCCGTTCTCCCCGCCACCAACAGCAGTGTCTCAGGGGAAACAGAAAGTGTACCAGATGAAGGTACATTACATTTTTAAATAAATTTGTAAGTAAATAAAAAATATTTTCTGGAAGTTATTTTTTGTGGCACTTATTATCTTACTCCCACTTCACTTTGTAAAAAAATGGGATTTTACAGAATCAATATATATTATTCAAAGTAATGAAGCTGAAAAAGGGCAAAGGAAATTGAAAAAGTTAAGCAGTGAGGAAAAGAACTCAGTGCTTACAGACTGATGAACCTCTAGTTTATATTATCGCTAGAAATATTTGATGTAAATATTTAATGAAAGTTGATTTATAATCTAAAAAGACATATGTAAAACTTCATGTGGTAGATCTTCAGAGTGACAACTGACAGATCAAGGTTAGAATAACTTTTTTCCCATCTTCCACTGCTCAGATTTAAAGAATGTTGAAGCTGTAAGGGGTAGACTGCCCCAACCCTGTCCCTCCCCTGCATTTGTTTTTAGAGGTAAGGACGCAAAAGCCAGAAAATGTTAAATGATCTGACCAGAGTCATTCTACATGCAGAGTAATCGGCATAACATTAAAATCTTATACACTTAGAAAAGGAATCTCACTTAAGACAGGTCTTCTGCATAATATATAGCACAAAGATGACTTTCCGGGTAGCCAGCATCTGTAATTCATAAAGGGAATTTTCGGCTGGGGCATGTGATTTGGATCCAAATTCTAATTAGAGAATGCAGTCGGACCCTCTCTCCTCCTCAGGGAGAGCAAACAACCCTGTCGTCTCGAGATGCTGACAGTGGAACAAACAGGATTGTAAATGAGACCAGTGTAGTTGTCTTTCTAAATCCTTGCCACAGGATTCAGGCTTTCTGGGGGAGAACTTTTTCTTTTTTCTGCTTGCTCAGTATCTCTGGGGCACCACATCTTCGCCTATCCTGCGGTGCTTATGGGCTAACCCTGCCTCTGGCTCCAGGAGTGGACATGTGAACTGGTGTCAAATGATTAGAATATGAATGGGCATGTGATTCAAGCTTGGCCAATGTGATAACCAGAAATTTTACTGGGGCTAACAAAAAAGGGGCATTCTCTCCTACTGCTAAGGTGGTCGGTACTATCCCAGAGTGGCTGTGGCTCATTGTTGCCATCACAAACCCAAGAAGAAAGAAGCCAGCCCCCAATAAATCGATCTGAGATATGGAGACAGCATTCTGGTAACACCATTTGAGCCCTGGGCCCATTGTACTGTACTTATACAGCAATTCTCAAAATTTTGTTTCAGGACTCCTTCACACTTAAAAATTATTGAGGGGTCCAAAGAAATGTTATTTGTGTTATATCTATCAATATTTACTGTATTTGAAAATTAAAGCTGAAAAGAACATTCACAATATTTTTAATTCATTTAAAAATAACAAATCCATTATAGTACATTAAAATCACTGACATATTTTCAAGACAAAATTATTATATTTTCTCAAATGAAAAAAATCACTGAGAAGCTAGGCACTGTTTTACGTTCTTGCAGATCTCCCTAATGGCCAGCTGAGTAGAAGACAGTTGGGTCCTACTCTCTACTTCTGCATCCTATCTGTTCGATACCCAGTATCATATAGAAAACTTCACGACACATTTGTGAGGGAACAAGTGAAAAAGAGCAACCTAGGTCTCACTATGATGAAAATGGTTTTGACCTTGCAGACCCAAAAGGGTCTCAGGGACTCCCCAAGCTCCCCAGACCACACTTTGAGAATCGCTGCCTGACCAGATACCATACCTGAGGCTCACTCTCTCGCACCTGTTTTCTGAGTCCGTAAACACCTGTTTATTTTTTCCTTAAACAGTTGGAGTTGGAATTCGCAACTGAAAGAGTTCTGAGTAATACACAATGAAACCCTTCATGGTTCAAGAGAAAATTTAGGGAAGCTCAGTGCTGTCTCCCTGATAGTTCTGAATCTTTCTTTCTTTCTGCCGGTTTCCTCCTTCCTTTTGCCTCTAACTTAGAATTAGTTAGTACCACTTCCTTCATCTAGTTTTTTCCTCCATGACAAATTGATTGAACACAGCTCACAACTTTACTTTCTCTGTATAAAAAAAATCCCCACTGGTGGTGATTGAGTTCTGTTGCTCTGTTACTGTGAGTATGATGCCAGGGCAGAAAGGTATTTCCGTCATATTGACGCTCTCATCTATCTGGTGTGCCTACATTACTCTTTTAAATGTTATTTGCCCGATCACGGCTTTGACTTCTTAGAAATTGTGCATCACTCTATTTGTCAACATCACTTAAGAAAAAGTTAATTTGCTCTTTCCAAAATTCTCACTTCTTGATTTTAATTTTTCCATAGTAAGCTGTAACAAATTTCTCTTTATCTTTACTAATGCTTTGAATGGCACTTTTGACTTACAGGATTTTTTAAATGTCTCTGAATTTAACATTTCAAAGATTGAAAACATCACCAGGTTACATCTGAAAATAAAGTTAGAGTGACATCTAGTGGTTGTCTTAACTAAATAATTATTAAAATAACTGGACAATAACTGATTAAATTACAGGTTTGGAAGGTTATTTACAATAGTGGACAGTCTCAGAACCATCCTAAATAAATAAAAATCAACTATATTTTCGTTTTAAATTTTTAGTTGACTTTTAGAGAAAGAGGAAGAAACATCGATTTGTTACTCCACTTACTGACACATTCATTGGCTGATTCTTACATGTGCCCAGACTTCAACCTTGGCTCTGGGGATGATGCTCTAACCAAGTTACTTGGCCAGGGCTAAAAATCGAAAGAACTTTAAAGTTTGCACAATCTCTCTAGGCAACCTTTCAGATAGAAAGAATAATCTCTTTATGTGTCTCTTTCTTAAGACTGAGAAAAACTTTCCCAGGAGTCCTTCCCTCACCTCCCAATGCCAAGAAGCCTCCCTGAAAACGGTCTCCTGGAAGAGGGATGAAAGCACACAGATTAGTTTAAAATAATCAGGTTCTGCAGCTAAAACGTCCCCTGTTGCAGTGTCATGATTCCGTGGAATGTGGTGTTGAATCCTCAGAGGAAACTGGGATTCCGTGAGAGAGCCAGGAGGGAACATGGGTGTTGGCGTGTAATTTACAGCACCTGCTTCACCAACTACCGTAAGTTGTCCCAAAACTATCAAACCACAGATCATTTAAATCTTTTGGGAACGAGCAAAGTGTTCTGTGTCCTGGGGTGGCAGTTTCACAGGTGTTCTATGTGTCAAAACTCATCAAATGGTAGTTTATTGAATGGAAATTATAACTCAATCAAGTTAGTTTTAAAAAATCAAGGACTCCATTGATGGATGAATGGATAAACAAAATGTGGTCTGTACATACAACAGAATGTTATTCAGCTTTAAAAAGGAAGGCAATTCTGACACACCCTTCAAAGTGGATGGACCTTGAGGGCATTATGCTAAGTGAAATAAGCCACTCCCAGAAGGACAAATGATTCCACTCATATGAGGTACCTAGAGTAGTCACATTCACAGATACAGAAAGTAGAATGGTGTTCATGAGGGGCTGGGGCAAGGGGAATGCGATGTAAGTGTTTAATGGGTACAGAGCCTCAGTTTGGAAAGACGACCAAGCTCTGGAGATGAACGGTGGCAATGGTTGTAAAACAATGGAAATCCACTTAATGCCACTGAACTATACACTTAAAAAATGTCAAAATGATAAGTTTTATGTAACGTGTATTTTACTACAAGAAAAAAGATTTAAAAAGTGCTTGTAAGAGGTAAAGAAACACTTAAAATATGACATTATAATTAATTGGCTTATTATTCATCACTTCACCGTGAGGACTGTGGCTGAGGGCAGATGTCACAAAACTGGCAGATGCACAAAGAGCCGAATAATAGTACCTGATCGCATGGACTAAATATTAGATACCTTGCAATAGTGACAACTGTTGCAGGAATTAAGTCATTTAAAAGCTGGTAGAAATATATCTGTAAACTCATTTTGCTTATCTCCTAGATGAGAAGTAAAAGATCTTAATAAGACTATAGCTTATCAGAAGCCATTGCATGAGCCTTAAACGATAGATGGTTATCATAAAAGGCATAAGCATTTCTTTCCTTTGGAAGAAACAGAATTGGCTTCAAAGACACTAGCGACAATGCCGATTGGTCTGAATAGCAGAAAGAGAGTAGACGAGAAAGGGCAATTTGCCTTATTTAGCTATTTGGCTTTAGGGGTGACGTCAGTCAACAGCATCGTAAAGGTTTCCAGTGCACGCTTCTGTGATACCAGGTCTGTGTGCTGCGCGTGCGCCCACCACCCACACTCAGACTGTCCTCCATCACCCTGTACCAGGCCTCCCTCCACCCCCCACTCCACCCCAGGTTTTTGGCTTTTCTCTCCTATTTCTATCCCCTTTGCATTCTCTGTAAAGCGTTTATCCTCAAAACAAGCAAACTTAAAAACTTATATGTTTAAAACTTCAACTCATGAGTTTTATTATAAGTGCAGTACAATGTATATCGATAAAGTTGATTTTTAAAACCTCGATCAACTCTAAAGAGAAGAAATATTCCTGCACGTAGGATGGTATATGAAACTCTTGTAAATCTAGTTTCAAGAGTAACCTCAACTTAGAAGTTGCTCATTTTCTTAGCCTACCGTATCAGTAAATGTTCCTAGAAATCTGATCACAGTTGCTTCTGGAAAGCAGGCAGGCCCTTCCCGGCTCTGTTTAAATTTCCGTATATCCCACCCTCCCTCCACTTCTCCACTTCATTTGTCTCCATAGCACTTACCACCTTCTAATATGTTAACTAAGCCACAGTGATTATTTATGATCTGTCCCCCACAAACAGAATGTAAGTTCTATGAGGGCAGGGCTTGTTTTGCTTTGTTCACTGATGTTGCTGGTATATAATTGGTGTTAAGTGAACATTTGTTAAATGAATTCTAACTCTGTTATTAAATCCATTTATTTTCTTGTGTCCTTAGTAGAGAGAAGAATGTCTGAACATAAACTATTTCCTACCCTATCCACTTGCAGAAATTACTGGAGATGGTTTGTCATCTATTTCCTCTACAATATATATTGAGTCACTTTTATGTGTCTCTTGTACCAGGAACTGGGAAAATATGGCTATTGAATAAGATTTAAAACAAAAATTTTTAATCTTCGTAATCAGAAAGGAAAACTATCTATACCAAAATCCAAGATACTCTGTAACTCTGGTTTAGTTTTGAAGATCTTTAAGGTCAAAGTCATAAAGAAAACATAATGGTCAGAAACCTTTTACATTATCTACTATATATATTATAATGTTTTTTCTAACTATCACTCATTTACAAAACTGGTTGCATCAGTTGAAAAACTTTTTTAAACTGAGGAAATTATGAATTAAATAAGTAACCCTAGATATACATCTTGTATGTGATGTCTGAAGAGATTTTCTGATACAGATTTAATAAATGTTTTATACTAAGGTTAAGTCCTGTTCTTTGATTTTATAGAATCATAGTTTTTTTAATTAGAAGAAAACCCTTGAGATAATTCATACATCTACCATTTTACAGATGAAAATGCTAACACTCCAGATTGTATAGATAGTGTCAAAGTTCCTGCCAGATCTGGATTCCGTCTTCTTGAACCATCCGTGAATCAACTGATTGTTCTTAAGTCTACCTCCATATAGGCCAGCCATGTGGATTGACAACACTAAGGACACTGGTTCCTTGAGTGTAGAAATGAGCTGCTTTGTATCTCCCCCAATGCCCAGCACAAGGCCTGGTCCAGCGTAGGAATGGAATGAAGACAAATAGCTACCCTGGATCCAGGCATAGACTCTTACTGAAAAGCTCTTGGTGACTTGGGCCCTTAACCTCCTCCTGTTGGTCCACTCCCCTCTGGTCTCACTGGTCAAGAGGTTCCCCCACACTTAGGAAACTCTATCCCAAATATCCTCACTGCTCCTTCCCTCCAGTCCTGTAGGTTTCTGTCAATATCACTTTACCAATGAGGCCATCTCAGACCATACTGTGAAACAGAACCCCACACTCCCTAAGCTCCTTACACTGTCTCTATAATACTCAACCCCATCTGACCTATTTGAACTCATCTCTTTGTGCACTGCTCATCTTCCTCCACAAGAATGTCAGCTCCACAAGGGTAGGGACTTTATTTGGTTCATGTCTATATTTTCAACACCTATGGGTATCATGTGGCAGATGTTCTATGAATATTTGTGAAATGACTAAATCAATGGTAAAGGAACTCTGGACCCCTTCTTTTATCTCTAAATTCTTTATTTGAAAAGCTAAAAAGCTCTTTTTAATTCAACATTAAAAAATACCATAGAGTATTTTCTTGCCATTGCAAGACACTAAAAATGCAAAGAATGTTATAATAAAATTAGGCCACATAACTTCCATACATATATGTGGGTTTATATAGTATTATACTATTGTAAGTAACACAATATTTTAATTAAAGACTTCAAAAAGAAAAATAAAAGGAACTTTCTTAGTTCCTAGGGCCCAGGGTACAAATACAAACATGAGACATCAATGAAAATAACGTATTTGGAAATTAAAATATTACCTTGCCATAAGACCGCATTCATGCTTTGATAGAATAAAAGATTAAAACAAAATAATTAGAGATTGTTTTCTGTCTAACCACAAAACTTAAACCATTCATCTTTCCATGTAATACTTATGATTTCATTCCCTGTTAAAATGCTTAAATCCATAGGCAATCTTAGATCTCTCCAAGTCAGTAAATATCAACAGAATAATTTAAATTATAGGTATGATAAAAAGCAATCTTTAGTGGCACTTAATGCTACTTTTATTAAAATTCATAACTACACTAAGAATGTAGAATTTATTCGTATTTCTAATCGATTCAATACATAAAAAGTTATTCACTGTAGGCGTCGATATAGTGAGCCTGCTAATAGTATTAACGCCACGGGTTGCATCTATCGCACCCAGGCCTTTCCGGATTCCTTCCATTTGAGCACTAATTCGAGCAGCACCGGGAGGTATGAGTGTGTAATGACATAGTCTGATAAATTCTGTATCAGAGACGACGACAGAGAGCAACTGAAGCACAGCAGAGGAAACGACTCTCTGGAGGCCAGAGGGTCGGCTATCTTGACAAGAGCCCATTTGAACCTTGAAAAACATTCCAGGCAGAGAGGGTCGGCATAATCAAAGGAAAAGCTGCCGAATCTGATTTTGGTTAACTTGAAACGGTCAAAGGGGAACTTAAGGGATGGCGGTGGAGGAAGTGCCCACAGATGAGGCAAGGTGAAGCCCTGACGGGCAACGCCAAGATTGGACTTGACTCTTGGGGAGCAGAGAGACAGGATCGGTGCTGGTGGGTAAGAATTTGGGGACATCCTTCGGGTAACAACCTCCAGAGTGTCCTGGGGCGTTCGGATGGAGAGCAAGAGTAGGGCGAGGAGGTTAGCAGGCTGTAGCAAAAGTGAGAGGCCTTGAGCGGCACAGAGTACAAGTGTAGGCTTGTCGGTTCTGGGGCAGGGCTCCAGGATTTGATGCGGGGCTCGGGGCAAGGAGCCCCTTAGGGCTCCGGGGGAAAGGGGCAGAAACAGCGCTCGGTTGCCGTGGCGACGGCGTCCGGAGGGCAGAATCCGGGCGGAAGCGACTCCCGCAGGGCGACGCCACCGCCCTGCGACGTCTCTCCGAGGTGCCCAACGGTCGCCCGCGCGGCTGGCGCGTAGCCCGCTCGGGCTGCGGCTCGGGCCCCGCGACGAGCGGGCGCGGGGGTGGGCGGGGCAGCGTCCCGCGCCGACACCCCAGAGGACGAGGAGCCGCCCCCGCCGCTGCCGCCGCCGGGTCGACGCTGGTGCGGCCGCCGCGCCCGCAGGCGACCCGCGGGGATGCGGCTGGCCCCTTAGGATGAGGAGTTAGTTGCAGGTACAGAGGCGGGGCTCGGCCCGGACCGGGTGAGGAGCGGGTCCTCCGAAGGACCTGGAGCGGCGCGTCCTAGTCTCCGGAACCTCCCAGACCTTTGTGTTTGTTTCTTTATTGGAACGAACTGTTGTTGTTTTCGGGGATCGCAAGGCTTCAGGGACGCTGGCTGTAACTGGGACCACAGGGCCCTGTGCAAAACATTCGACTGGGGGGTAATCACCGCGGGTCGCGTCCCAACGTTGCTGCCAACTCCTGTTCCTACCCCGCTTCCGGCGGACAGGGGTAAAGGGTGGGGAAGACGTGGAGATGAAGAGGAATGTCTAGCCTTGGACAGTCACCAACCTCTTGTCCAAAATGAGATAGTATTAAATGTTGTGCCAGGGCGCTTTCAGCTGGAGTGCTCCCCGTAAGTGGCATTAAGAGTCTGGCTCTGTCCTATTATCAGCATCAGTCCGAAATGAGTTCTCCAATGAGTCCATCCCTTTCAACAGAACTGTGTTCCGAAGTCCTCCCTCAGGCTGTTCCAGGTTTTGTTGGTGTACCTTAGGTCAGGGGAAAGTAGAAGAGGACTGAGATGGGCTATTTCTCACTTGACTTGGAAGAGAGGAGGGTTTTTTCTCAGTGGCAACAACTTCTTGCTTTCTTTCTCAGCAGCTGAGTCAGGAAAGGGCCAGCACCTTCCACGTGTCCCAGAGACCAGTTAGGCAAGACTCTTCTTCCTGTGTAAAGGCATGGTGTGGGAGTGGAGAGTGGTGAGGTGGGGGTCTGGTCCTCACATCTGTGCGTCACACTTATAGTTTTTAATCTTACACAATTATCTGTGTTATGGATGAAATGATTTTAATGCACTGGTGATGTTATACTCACAAAATAAAATGAGGGCAGATATTGACAATTTATTCTGTATGCACAAAGCTATTACTATTTCACAAAGAAGACTCAGTGTCGTCCAGTATGTTAGGGTCACTTACTTTAAAACTCCACAATTTATTAAATAGGGCCTCCTGTGAACTACTGTTCCCAGACAATGGCCCCAGGCTACACGGTATAGTAGACTGAATAGGGCCAAAAACATCAGGTCCTGAATCCTGGAACCTGTAAATGTTATAAGGAAAAGAAGTCTTTGTGTATATGATTAAGTCAAAGATCTTGAAGTGGGTGAGATTATCCTGGGTTATCTAGATGGGCTCAAAATGCAAACACAAGTTTTCTTATAAGAGAGGGCATAGGGAGATTTGATAGACAGAAGAGGAAAATACACTGTGACCACAGAGGCAGAGATTGGAGTGATGAGGCCACAAGTCAAGTAATGCCAGCAGCCAACGGAAGCTGGAAGAAGCAAGAAGTGCATTTCCTGCAGCCTCTGGAGGGATTGCAGCCCTGCCACCACCTAGATTTCAGCCCTGTGAGACTGACTTTGGACTTCTGGCCTTCAGAACTGTGAGAGAATAGATGGCTATTGTTTTAAGCCACCAAGTACACATGGTCATGCTAATAAAGCTATAGAACCAATCCTGTATTGATGGATATTTTAAAGTTCTCCTGCTGGGACAGTGGCAGGTTCAGTAGTGGAGAGCACTAAATATTTTCCTAAACCCTGTAAATCCTAAGGAAAACAACTTGAACAAGGTTGGTAAGAAGAGAAAATAAATTAAGTGCTTAGAAAAGAGGTAGTCTAGTACTTAAAGTACATTTTTAAATGTTTAAATATATTTCTATTAATATATCACTGTATTTGCTCTGGTTTAGAGAATAAAGGTAAAAAGTGACTTAGGCTTGGTCCTTAGCTAAGACATTGTTGGAAGCTATCATATCAAGAGTTGCAGATACCTCAGAATTGAGTTCAGGCCTGGAGAAAAGAGACAAAGTTGAAGTGCTTCCCATTTAGGGGATGTTAAAATCTGGCTAAAAGCAAGCTCTAGTCATCTTGAAACAAAGATACTTCGGAGCTTTCAGGGTGAACAATAAAAAACAGTGTTTAAATTTAACTGATCGGTGTCTGGGACCCAGGCAGCTAATGTGCAGCTCTACTCTGGCCCCACAAAACACGAACAGTAGCCAATTCACTTCCTTTTTGACCTGCTTTTTTGAGGTATAATTTACATACCATAAAACTCACCAATTTTAAGTATAAAATTCAATAATTTTTAGTAAATTCACAGTCATACAATCATAACCACAATTCAGTTTTAGAACATGTCCATCATCTGGAGAAGTCCAATTCAGTTTTAGAACATGTCCATCATCTGGAGAAGTCCCTCCTACCTGTCGCAGTCCATCCCCATCCCCATCCCCAGCTCCAATACACTTCTGATCACTGACTGACTTTAGGGTTAAGTTTAATCTCTCTGCTGGGCCACCCCAAAGGCCTCTTAACTGGTCTCCTCTACTCAGTTTATTGTCCACCCTGCTGCTGGAGGATTATATGCCTCAGATTAAAATCCTAAACCCCAAAGTCCTTAGTATGGATTTTTTAATGCCCCACAAGCTCTACTTCCTACCAATCTCACCAACTTCCCGGAATGATTTAGGAAAGGAAGTGAAATATGCACACCGTTGCTTTGGGCCTGGCACACAGTTGGCCGTCCATAGGCGAGCGTTTTATCCTCCCTGGAGGACATGCAGCCTCACTGGCCTCCTTCCTCATTAGTCAGTGAGCACTGAGCCCTTTTCATTTCAGGGCCTTTGCAATGCTATTTCCTCTTAGGATCTTCCCCAGTCCGTGTGGGGCTGACTCCATTTGGTCGTTCTGTTCAAATGGCACCTCTTCATAAAGTCCTTTCCTGACCTACCCTGATAACTAAGGAGCTTCGATTTCATCTCTCTGAATACTGTGTTATTCTTATCATTGCACTTAGCCATTCTCCAAAATTGTATTTTGATTTGTTTCTTTTTTGTCTCTTTGCTCATTAGACTGTAAGATTCATGAGGGTAGGAACTTGATTGATCTTCATTTTAGACAGCTCCATCTCCAGGGTTCACAGAAGCATTGGTCGTAGCAGCGAAGCACTGTAAACCATCAAAGTGCCAACAACAGTAATTAATAATTATCGAATGCTTACTCTGTGCCAAATGGTGCATATAATGAAAGATTTAATTGAAGTTTACTACTTTTGATGGGGGAAGAGTAAGGGGAGCATGTCCTCCAAATGTAAATTACTATACTAAGTTATTTTTTTCAGAGGCATTGGGCAGTTTTCATTCTCCTGTTATTAGAACGTTGGTTTTAAAGACTGGATCAGTGTACATTGCCACCTGCGATATAGGATTGAACCTCTTTTTCCACATTCCTAAGAACTGAACTGTAGAGGTTTTTGCTAGGAAGGAAATGAGGACCGAAAAGAGTATAAATAAAAGCTGAGTCTTAAAAGAGCAGGACAGGCTCAGGCACAGCAAGTAGACCTGAACTGGAGCACAGAATGTGTCGGGAGTGGAGGTGAAGCTGGGAAGTTGGGCAGGCCTGATCGCAAAGGGTTTTGAGCGCTAGTCTTAGCTCAAACCTTATCTTTGAGCTAGATAGGCCAACATGGCCCTGATTTTAAAGGAAACTCTTAAAGATTGTGAGAAAGATCATTTTGAGGTATTTTGTAGTAGGCCTGGCAAGAGTTGGTTAAAGCATGAAAGAATATAATAGGACCAAAATTAACTAAATTACACATTCAAGGATTATTCTTTATGACTTACGATCACAGTGAAGTTGCCTTTGCTGAGTTAAAAGCTATTACAGAGCTAGATCAGCAGAATGTGGCTCCTAATCAGATGTGGAGTTCGGGTAGACAATCAATAGATGAAGACACGGAAATGACCAGCTGGGGAAGTTGGGTCAACGGTGTCATCTGAGAGCACCCCAGAAAGTAGTTTAGATGAGAATGCAAAGAGACCAGACTTGGTATCTGCTGGATTTCAGATGACTGTAACCATATGTGCAGAGTTGTTAAAGGAACATACATTCATCAAAAATTTTTCTAGAACCAATTTATTTTTAAGAAATTACATGAAACTTGATGGGATTGTCCCTATCTGGCTTTTCTGTTCACTGAAATCACTTGTGAGAAGTCATAGAATTTTCTGATCATCTTTTTACTAAATGCTTTTCTCAGTAAATTACAGAATGTCCAAGTTAAAGCAGATTTAGAGATCTTCTAGTCCAACATTCTGCCCAAGAGAGGACAGCCAGTGACAGCTGTCATCCCAACAAATGCTCATCCACTCTCAGCTTGAACACCTCACAAGGAAGCCCACCATGTATATATTCAAGTGCGCTAGCTTTTAGAAAGTCCATCTTTATCCTGAACTAGACTCTACCTCCCTTTCCTTATAATCATTTGTCCTAATTCTGCACATTGTCCCTCATTTTTCCAATGTGGCAGCTGCTCACTTAGACTCCCCTGAGATACTCCAACAATCCTAGTTGTTTATCATCTCGGTTCCACTGCTTAAAATGTATAGACCAATTCCTAACCCATTCACAGAAGTCCCCCTACCTAAGAACTTTTCTAAGAGCTGTTACCTGGTCAAAGCATCTCCAAACAATGCGAAGCCGTGTAAATGGTCAGTAGACATTCGGGTGGTCTGTTTAAGTCAGTTTGGACTGTACTGGAGGAGGTCAGATGTGGGAATGTACACCGGGGACGGGGGGCCATGTGCCTGTAGTTTACTTGCTGCATTATCTCGATAATGCCAGGAAGGTCTGTACTAACAAAATTAACGTTGGACCAACAGGGACCGTATAATTGAACATGTTCTGTTGTAAAACCATAGCCTAGATAATCCCATAAAAATGAACTTTCATGTACAAGACAAGTCCAAAGGAAAAAAATTTAAAAGTTTTTGTTGTTGTTGTATGTATATGTGCTTTAGGTGTTGTCAAGATCATAAGGGATGAAAATGAACTTGTGAATTGAAATTTTTGAAAATAATAAATTTCAGATAATGAAGTATTATATATTAATAAAAAGATTTTAAAATATTTTGTTTTTTTCAGGTGTTAATAGAAGTGAAAATAAGAATATCCAGATATTAAGGTATCTCATTTTATATTTATATTTAAGAATTCTGAACATATGGAACGGATACACTAGTTTATTCTATCTATACCTAATCTATTTTAGAAACTGCAGCCTTGAACTTGATGAATGCCTAAGCTGGAATATCTAAGATAAAGCTATTAGGGCTTTCTCTGTGGTTTTCAAACTCTGCTGAGTGGAGCCTTCTGTATTCCATCACAGGGTCTGTGTGGCAGAGAGGAGGGTGTGTAGTTGGGGCTCTGAAGGCTTAAAGAAAGGCTCCCACTATTTCAAAACAGTTTGGAAAACACAAGTGTAATCTCAGTTAGTAATGGTGGAAACTGAGGCTGAGCGATGTGAAGAGATTTGCCGCACTCTCACAAGTAACCAAGGTCAGAATTAAGGTTTCCTGGTTTGGGGTTCTGTGCTTCTTCCGTTCTGCCTCCCTATAAGATGCTATTTTGTACTGGTGAAAAGTATGGTCTTAAATAGCTTAATTCTGTATTACATTATAATAGTCCCTGTGTTTACTCAATGCAGGCTAAATCTACTTTCTTTCCTGTTAGCAGACCTCTATAAACTTGTATCTTTCTAAATAAATAGATAGCCATTTATCATGGAAATGAGTTAGTAGACATGCGTATTATAAAGAGTATTGTTATTCATGTTTTACTGTCCTATTATAGATTGAAGCAAGGATCATATATGAAGGCTGCTCCTGAGTTATCTGAGTTAACTCATTCTTTGGAGTTACACACTCTGTATCTCCATCTTACAGTCTTAATAGAGGTTAAATATTGTTTTCAAGGTCACATAGCTGGTGAATCACAGAGCTACGATTTGAATCCTAACAGTCAATGACAACATCTAGAAAGAATGTGATTGAGAAAGCGGACCCTTAAAGCGATGTGCAGTTAATGAGCAGTTAAGAGTAACTCAAGCAGTGAAGTGCTGTTCATTAACTGTTCCCGTTATTGAGACTGAGACTGCACTAGCCCACACACATTGTATTGGGATCAGTCCTGGGGAGCCTTAGAATTTCCTAAGGAAGAGACACCTGTGGACTGGCTCTGTGAGAGTATGGATCTGTTCTATAAAATGCCCAGTCCCAGGCTTCTGTGGAAGATAGAAGTGTTTGGCATCCTAGGGGCTTGAGTCATTAG
The DNA here is from genome assembly GCA_004027735.1 of Carollia perspicillata. Classification (NCBI taxonomy): domain Eukaryota; kingdom Metazoa; phylum Chordata; class Mammalia; order Chiroptera; family Phyllostomidae; genus Carollia; species Carollia perspicillata. The sequence goes on from PVKM010014053.1 coordinate 18,260, forward strand.
TTGATTAATGTAACATACATTACAAGTAATCTGTACCAATCAAAATAGAGCATAGGTTCTACATCAGCCCACTATGGGGGGCAGTCACATTCTATCACAGTCCCGGGAGAGGTCCACCCTACGTAGCCGTGAGAAAAGAAACCAGGGTGAGGACTGTGCACATCGGGGAAGGTACGGCATAGCCGCACAGCCACCTTGTCTTTTGGAAACTGAGGAAAAGGGGTAAGAACCCAAGAGATACTTGAAAGCTCTTTAGCTCACCTGTATAACAGAAACTAAGGCTTCTACACTGTTTTCCTTCAAAAGTCCTCTTTTTGTGGTCTGCGGTTGCTAAGACCTTTTCTGCAACATTCCAATCAAATAACCAGGGTAGAATCTTTACATACCTATTGTCAAAAATGTAAGGCTTCTTTCGATGTGAATCTGTTCATAATTTTAAATCAGTCAAAATTGTTCATAATAAATCTTGGGCATACCAGAAAAGGCCAATATCTCACCTTTATACTTAAAGATTTAAATCAAACATATGTAAATTCACATTATGATTCCATATCAACAAAGTGCAGCATTTTAAAATTGACTTACTGAGGCAAAACTTCCTTTTACCAAAAATCCTTAATTATTTCATGCTTTATGTCTGAATTCCAATTCTTTTTTTTAATATTTTATTTTTTTATCTTTAGAGGGGAAAGGAAGGAGAGAGGGAGAGAAATATCAATGTATGGTTGCCTCTCGTGCATCCCCTGCTGGGAACTGGCCTGCAGCCTAGGCAGGTGCCCTGACTGGGAATTGAACTGTAATCCTTTGGTTCGCAGGCCCATGTTCAGTCCACTGAGCTACACCAGCCAGGGCTAATTCAAGTTCATTATTGTAAAGTTCATAAAATAAGGAGCAGCATTGGCAAGTAGAAGTACTAAGCATCTTCTTTACAAATAAATGGTGGTTTTAAAATTCTTGTTGAAGTAACTAACCTATACTGTCTTCTTTAAACTATTAATTTTCTAAGAAAAAATTTCCCTCTCAAGGCTTCCTACTCTTCAGTAGCCTACTACCTATCAGTGGATACTGAACTAATGAGTTTATTGTATTCATCATTTTATGCCCAAGTAAAAAAATGTGGTTTCTTCCTTTTTTTAATGTTTTATTTATTTATTTTTAGAGAGGAGGAAGGAAAGGAGAGAGAGAGAGAGAGAGAGAGAGAGAGAGAGAGAGAGAGAGAGAGAGAGAGAAACATCACTGTGTGGTTGTCTCTCACGTACTTCCCACTGGGGACCTGGTCTGCAACCCAGGCATGTGCTCTGACTGGAAATCAAACCAGTGACCTTTTGATTCACAGGCCTCTGCTCAGTCCACTGAGCTACACCAGCCAGGGCGATGCCAAAAAAAATGCGTTTTCTGTATAAGGATATTCTAAAGTCAAACCTTCTTTCTTCTTTTCTCTCTTTTCCAACTTATAGTTCAGGTTCTGTTTACCTTGCCTATAGATTCTGTTTCATGCCTGATACCAAAAACTTTGGTATTAAGCAGAGTGAATTAGTGTATGATTGCCCAACACCAGGACTGTACGATTCTGCCTGTCCTGTTCGTTGCTTCATGTAATTTGTGACAATAACATTGCTCAGTAATTTGAATTGTCTTAGTGTCCTTCATCATCCTAAAGAATCCCCAAATACATCACGAAAGTGTATAAGTTAAATTACACAGCGTGCATTCATCATAAAACTTGTTTAAATTCGGGGTTTTGCCCCAAATAGCAATCTCGTCTATTTAGAACGTTTAAATTGCGTAGCAGTCTTGACTAAAAAATCTATTCCATTTACTATAGTTCTTCGCGGAATGTCTCCATACCTACTACCGGTACTTATTTTCTAAAATCGATAGCACAAAACTTATTAAGGTAGAATTTATTCAATTGTAGTTTTGACAGATGGCACCTCAGTAATCAAGAGGGAGAAACTGAATGAAATAAAAACCAATTCCGTTCAGTGAAATTCTCTTCAGCTAACCAGTTTTTTTAAAAAACTTTTAACACTATGCTTATGATCATGAATTAATGTGAAAATGATAAGCAGTGTGTTATATATGATGTTCCTCTTTCTGTCACTTTCATGGTTCATACATATATATACACACATATTTATATATAGTTTTTTAAAGAATCAGGATTTTGATTCATTAATTTGATCTGTTTTTCTGTTTGCTACTTCATTAATTTCTGCCTTATGTTTATTATTTCCTACCAGCTGCTTTCTTTTGTTTTACTTTTTATCTACCTTTTAGCGTTAGAAATTTAAATCACTTATTTTCATTGTTTCATTTTGATTGAAATAGAAGTTTAAGGCTAGGAACTTTTTTCTTTTCACTGCTTTAGTGTATCTCAGCTTCTGATGTGTAGTATTTTCACTGGCATTATTTTTCAGAAAATTTTTAATTTCTGTTGTTATCACACAATATTATGTTTTAGCTAAGCGGTCGTGTTATATCATACAGAGAATTGGAAGTAATATTTGTGTGGCAGAATGCGGCTTCTAACTTTAAGTGCCCTTCGTCTTGTGCAATACTCTTTGGCTTGAAGACTTCTTGGTTTGGCGGCAGGATTTTAATCCATGCTTTCTTATTGTTTTCATTTGTCTGGTCAATATTTACCCATCGCTTTATTTGTATTAGCGCCTTTTAAGTTTCCTCTTGTGTACTGTATAGAGTTAAATTTTTTAAAATGCCAATTTGAAAATCATTTTCTTTGAATTGTCAGCTTAAGTCTCGTCACGTTTATTGACATGACTGTTATGTTTGGTCTAAATTCTGTCCCATTATTATTACATTATTATCCTGTGGTGTAATTACTGCATGTGTTATTTGGGGTTTTATTTTGTGTTTCTTCCTTACTTTTTCTTTTAAAAATTCTTTTACTCACATGTTCTTACATTTCGTAGCAGTTTTATGTGGATGCGGTCTGCTTTTGTCTCTTCCTGTTCATTTAGTGAAGAGGACTCCGAGTGTGAGAGTGCCCTCTTCCGGGCAGTGTCTTTCACGGGCAGTGGTGGTGTTGGAGTGCAAAGGCTGGAAGGAGAATCGGCACATCTTCCTTGTGTTTTTGCTGGTTCCTGAATTTTCCCTCCATTTCCTGCTTTCCCTTTCCAAGTCCAGTGGAGATCACTACTTATCTTCATACCTGATGCTCCCCAGGAAACACTGCTTCTCTGAGGCCACTACTTCTGGTCCTGAAGACGTAGCCAGGGCTGTGGGCTGTCAAGGTGCAGCCTGTGCGTAGCACCTCAGCTTCCATTGCCCACTTTCTGGGGTGCATTCGCCTGTGCTTCCTCAGCCCCCTGCCCCTCTGCTCCTTTTAAGCCTCTCCTCTCCCATTCTGTATGTCTTCAGGCTTACAGTGCTAGTAGGTAGTCTGAGGGAGAAATTTTGAAAAAAATGTTTGCTCTGCTCACAGATAATTTGAAGGTTGTGGTATTCTCTGTCTTCTAGAGATGCCAAAGGTGGAAGGCGGTGAGTCCGTGGGGTTGTATTCATTTGTTCCCTTGGTTGATTTTATGGTTGATTTCAGAAGATGAGAGGGCGATTGGAATCAGACCGCCACCATTGCTTTCCAAACCCACACGTTCCCTCTTGGGCTGATCTAAAATTATGAGCACTATTTGATATGAAAGAAGCTTCTTGGTTCCTGTTAATGGTTTCTAATTTTCTGATTTATGATTTACTTTTTTTTACTGATTTGTGATTTTTTTTACTAAAGAGGTATTTTCTTCCATCATTTGACAATGTAACTTTGAGAGAGACTTAGGAGAGAAAAAACTCTATTCACAATTAGGTTGTTAATTATAACAAAAATTAAAGTATTAGGCTTTTATTTTTAGGTTGTCTTTAATAAAACAGTTGACCATCAAAATCAACAATTTTTACAATAATATAATATTCGTTTCACTTATTAATTTTATATAATACATTTTTGTATAAATATTTTCCTGGTGAAAAATTATTACTAAATTTCAAACATGAGCAGGCAGTTTCTCTTCAACGAATTTTTTTCACATAAGATCTTGTTAATAAATATTGGATCCCTGTCTTCTGTAGATAAGAACTAAAAGAACCAAACAGGAAAGCATTCATATTTCAAGATCTCTAAGAAGAGGTAGCAATACTTAATATGGAACAAAAACCTTGTGAATCAAATAATGAAGATCTTTTACCAAGTAGTAGTATGACATCCAATGGAGGTATGTGTTCTTTATAAAACAAAATGGGGGGAAGAATTAAGCAGTCTTCCTAATATTCATTCAAATGGCTGTTTTATTGTATGTTTTGTTTTTAACTGTTCAGGGGGCAGACCTTGGCCATGAATATTTACTATATTGTTTATAAGCCTACTTTTTGAGAAAGAAATTGTTTAGTCTTTTAAAAATAGCATATCTGTTTTGTTTAGCATTACTCTTTTGGCTTAAAAGAGTAATATTTACATTACTCTTTTGGCTTAAAAATTGTTTCCATGTCGAGGCACTTCAACACATTCCATGTTTCTCTAAACACCTTCTCATTCACCTACTCTGAGCCAGAATTCTGTATCATCCTGACATCTTTTCTCTTACACACCGTCACATCCGGTGAGGCACTGCACCTGTCCTATTCTCAGAAATGCCTTTACAGTCCATTTTTCCCTGTTCATTCCCATTACTATTGGGTTGGTCAAAGAGTTTGGTTTTTTCTGTAAAATAGCTCTAATAGAGCTTAGTTGTCTTCAATTTCATTAGAAAAAATTATGTTGGTTGTATTGTGAAACTGTCATATCAACATGCATTAAAAAAAACTTATCCAAACTGGTGAATTTTTGTGTAGCCTTTTAATATTGAAGATGGAAGAAAATATGCATGATTTTCAGCATATTATGCTTTATTAAAGAAAGGTAAAAATGCCACTGAAACACACAAAAAAAGATTTTTGCAGTGTATGGGGAAGGTTCTGTGACTGATCGAATGTGGCAAAAGTGGTCTGTGAAGTTGAGTGCTGGAGCTCACTGGACGATGCTCCGTGGTCAGATAGACCACTGAAGTCGATAGCGATCAAATCGAGATATTAATTGAGAAAAATCACTGTCCTACCATGCAGGAATAGCTGACATACTCAAAATTTCCATGTCAATGAAGTTATTGGTGAAAATGAAAAATGTGTCTTTTATTTTATGGAAAAAACCATATGGACTTTTTGGCCAACCCAATACTGTCCTAGTTCAGGCCCCCATTACCTCCGACTGGAATTATCTGAATCAAAAAACAGAAGTCTGGAAAACAGCAATGGGTGGAATAAACAAGTGAGACTTAATACAGGGAATTGGTAACAAGGGTAATGAAAGAGCTGAGAAGCCTAACAGGATGAGACAATCCAGAGATTAGTAACTGCAGGAAGTTGTTACCAGTCTTTGGGCTAGAAGGACTTGAGACAAGAAAGTCTTGTCAAGGAAGAGCCAGACTGTCGAGACAAGGAAGTCTTCCCTTAATGCAGGGAAGCAGGAGCTAGACGCACAGAGAGGGCTCCTGCAGGGAGCTGAAGCCACCACCAACCGCCAGGAGCCCATTTTAGGCCGGTGAGGGGGAAGCAGTACCTCAGCTTGTCTCCTCCTCCTCCTGCCTGATGTGTGGTCTTTCCACCAGCACCTCCCGTTGTGAACCTAACCAGGAAACGAGCTGGGAAGGGACCCTGGGAGAAGCAGTTCCCACAACACACGGCAAAACAGAGAAAGGACCCAGGCCACCTGGCAAATGGCTTGCACAGTCCTGACTGCTTTCTCTGTCTTGTCTCTCTCGTCTAAAAGAAAGCATCCAGAGTTCATTCTCAGTTACAAGCATATCTCATTTTCTTTGTGCTTTGTAGATGTTGCATTTTTTAATTTTTTTTACAAATGGAAGATTTTGGCAATCCTGCGTTGAGTAAGCCTGCCAGTGCCATTATTCCAACAGGCTCAGGTGATGGTTAGCACTTTTAGCAATAAAGTATTTTTAAATTAAGATACGTACATTTTTTAGACATAATGCTGTTGCACACTTAATAGACTACAGTATAGTATAAGTATAATCTTCATATTCCCTGGGAAACCAAAAAACTTGTGTGACTCTCTTTATTGCAATATTCACTTTATTGTGGCAGTCTGGAACCAAACCTGCAAATATCTCTGAGGTATGCCTGTACGGGTCTATTGTTTCACTGACCTGTTTAAAAACCGTTATTTTAGCACCCTATCATGCCATGTAAGACACCATTGCCACCTCTACTCTACTATACCCATCAACCCTGTCTGCTCTCCCTAGCCCTCCTCTTCGCTGACACGGTTCCTGTCATATTCAGCATGGGCACTGGCACTTGGGTCACAGATTGTCTCTTCCTCTGTAGGCACATCATCCTGCGGTAACATGATTGTCCTCATGGACAACCCATCTAAGATCTTAGACTCACATCTTCTCGACCTTTTAAAGTTCTTACAGTTTTGACCTTTATTCTAGCCGCCCACTTCCCTATCTTGCTCTCGGATCTTGTTACCAAGAACTGCTGGACTTCTGATACCCAGCCTCCTATCCTGTAGCTCTGTGTGTCACTCCTCATTCCTACAACACCTATCTTTCTGCCTCATGAAGGTAGTGGTTCTCAACCAAGGCCCGATGTCAATATCACCATTTGAAATTTTTAAACATGTAAATGGCTTAGATCCAGTTGGTCTGGAATGGGGCTCGGCACCTCTCTTTGTTGTTGTTTTAAAGCTCCCCAGGTGATCCTGATTTACAACTGCTCTAGATTCTGTCATTTTCTACTAAATTACTAACCTCTTCTATCTTTACTTTTCTAATACCATTCAACATTCCAGCCAATCACTTGCCAATATCCTCAACAACTTTTTTCTCCTGTTGCACTCTTATAGGGGAACCCCAATCTTTAGCAGGCAGACTGTCTCCCCCATTTTTGTCCTGGGCTGCTGCAAGGTTCTGCTAGAGAAAATACGCAAATGTGGCTTTCCCACCAATTTGCCACTTTTGAGTCATTGTCTCCCACCTTATCTGGGTCCCTGATGCTGCTGAGGGGGTTTTCTCATAATCTTAGCCAGTTCTCTTTTCATTTTCCCACAATACTTATTTCAAAGTGATACCATTCTCAAGTCCCTTAGCCTACCACCTTCTTTCTCACTTTCAGATAACATTATTTGCTAATTGCCAGAGAAAATAAAGCCGTTAGGCTGGTACTTTCTGAGCTTCTCATGTCCTGCCCCTGAGATACACTGAGTTTCACAGTCCATGCCTCTTTCCTTCATAGCTCAGTGGAGGATGCAGCTTCTTAATTTGCTACTTATGCTTTAATTCCATCTCCACTATCAGCACCTCATCCTCAGAGATTTGGCTTCACAATCTTTGCAAAATCTTTGTCCTCAGTCACTCTGATACTCTCCGTCTTTCAGTATAGACATGCTAAATCTCTGCCAACCTAAGAATACTAACAAGTAAGTAAAATAAAATAAAATAAAACATTTTGCTCAACTTATATCTTCTTTTCTTCATAGCTATGCCTTCTGAAAGAGAAGTGTGTATTCACTGTCTTCGTATCTTCATCATCCATTACCTCTGTAAGCTACTGACTTATGACTTTTGAGCCCAGTATCCAATGAAATCACTCTGTCCAACGTGACTAGATTTTGCCTTTTTTTTTTTTTTTGGTGTATCCAGTGAACTCTTTTCCCCCAACATTTTATTTTTATTTTTTCCAGAATGGTAGAAAAATTAAAAAGATAGTACAACGAATATCTTACATAACCTTTACCTGGATGCGCCAACTGTCAACATTTTATCATATTTGTTTATCTCTATACCTACAATTTATATTTCAGTTTGATGATATTGAAGGCATCATGATTCTTGCCTTAACACTTGAACATGTATCTCCTTAGAATAAGGATGATTTCCTACATCATCATTTTATTGTGTCTAAGTCACAAATTATTTACATTTCTCTCATATACAGAGTACATTTTCTCTCTCCCAAGAAGGCTCCTAATAGTCTGATCCCATGATAGTTCCTGCTCAAAGGCCAGAATCTCTTTATCTAAATGGGATTCAGGTATGCATGAAGCGCCTCAATTTTCATTCATTAAATATAGCTCCTTGAATGGAGTTCCTCTTTATCTGAAGACCCGGGATACCCAACATTCAGTGATGGGCAGGCACAGGATAACCACTACCCATAATCCTATTCCAAGAGGAGAAAAGTCGACACGCTGTCTATTGCAGTTCTGAAATCCAGCTCCTTGATGAGAACAGAGGCCTGGGAATAATTCTTCGTGGTTCTCAACTCCATCTTCTGGTTTCTTGGGTGACTCTGAGTCCTTTCCTTTGCATTAAAAGTACCATATATTTTCTGCTGAGCACTTTTGTCAGCCTGCTTAGGGAAAGGTCTCTTTTTATTTCACACTGTCTCTGTCTCAGTGCAACCCAGTGGTGTGTCTTGCATATAATTCTCTAAACCCTTTGTGGGTCTTTCGTGATTCTTCCTGGGTTTTACTTCTTGTCTTCCACTTAAATATTGGTATTTCCTCAGAGTATTCTGGATCTTCTTCTCTTTTCATGGCATAGACTGCCCCCATTGATTCCAAGGATTCACTAGAACTCTTCTGCTTATAATTCCCAAATCCCGTTCTCTGAAGCAAAGATGCTCTCCTGAACTTCAGGTCCACGTACAGTATTTGCGATCAAACAGCCTTACTTGGGTGTTGCTAAAGCCCAAACCCAAGAGAAATACCGGACACCTCCCTCTCTTTTACTTTCCACACGTATTTCTCGAATCCATGCCTTTGTGTCTGTCACCACTGACTGCTTTCGGGCACACCCTTGCTATTCTTGCCTGCATCAATGAAAGCCTTCTCCTACTTGGATTCTCTACCTTCCGTTTTATCCCAGTAGATGGATTCTCCGTACCAGAGCCGGAGAGCTTTTTCAAAACACAGACCTACTTATATCAGTCCCCTACATTCAAGTCTGTTCCTCAGAGCTTTCAAAATGAAATCCTGACCCTTCGGCCTGACCACACGGTGCTTCAGGAGCCGTCCCACATTTTCATTCTTGTATCTGGCTACTACTTTCCTCCCACCCAGAATAAGCCACGCTGTTTTAAGTCTCCTCATCAATAATTACGCTGCTCCCCCTGCCCGGAATGCCCTTCGTCTCCTCCTATCCTCCCAACTAGTTAAGTCTTACTCAGACACTTCAAGTTTCATTCAGCTCAGGTATCCTTTGATTACTATCGGGTGAATCTCCCTCCTCGCTAATCTCCCCCTTTTTAGCGTGTGCGCCTCTTTCTCAGAGATCCTTTTCCTTGTCTCTTTGCCTCCTGAGACCTTGAGCTCCTTCATGATTCAGTAAGAGAATCACCTAGGATAATGTTTGCCGGGAAGTTATTTTAGCAATAAGTTAATTAATTAATTCTTTAATGTTTAGGTTCTACAAGTCCCTTTTTTGTGTCATCTATTCGTGGTACAATAATTGAAAACACATCTTCATCTGGGACGTTGACACAAATTCCTCTTTTCCCTAAACATGAAGTAGAACTTGATTCTCACAAGAAAGTCATCCCTTACCCTGGAAAAGAACACATCGAGCGTGTTTTGGAAGAATATTCACATCAAGTCAAAGATTTGCAGAAAAGACTGAATGAAGTGAGTTGCACTCTATTCTTTCAGTACCTGAAGCCAGTTGGGGAAGACAGTGAGTGAGGCACAATGGCTTGGAATACAGCCTAAACTTTCTAGAAGAAAACTGTAACAATGGATTTATTGGTTAAACTTGTTAATTAGGCTGATGCTTTCTATTTCAGTATTAAAAATTGAGCTGATAAAAAGTATACCTACCTACTTTGGTAATAATTAGTCACAATGTCTTAAATGATATATTTTTTCCAGTTTTATTCCCATATAATTGACATTACAGCACTGTATAAGGTGTGTAGCATAATGATTCGATTAGATAGAGCATGAAATGATTACCACAGTTACTTCAGTTAACATCTGTCATCTCATATAGCTACAAGACAAAAAGAACAGAATTTTTTCCTTATTATAAGAACTCTTAGGATTTATTCTTTTAGTAACTTTCATATGTATCACATAGCAGTGTTAACTGTAGTTCTTATTATCTTATAACTTGAAGTTTGTACCTTTTGACCACCTTCATCCAATTCCCTATACCCTGCCTCTGGTAACCACAAAGCTGATGTTTTTTTGTTGTTGTTGTTTCTTTTTTTGGATTCCACATATAAGTGAGATCATACAGTGTTTATGTTTCTCTGACTTATTTAGCATAATGCCTTCAAGGTTCTTCCATGTTGTGACAAATGCCAGGGTCCCCTCCTTTTCAGAGCTGAATGCTATGCCATTGTTTGTGTGTGCACCACAACCTGATTATTCGTTATCCGTCAGGGCACACTTAGGTTGTTTCCATGTTTGGGCTTTTGTAAATAATGCTGCTGTGAACATGCGAGTGCAGGGATCTCTTCGATTTAGTATTTTTATTTCTTTTGTACATATTGCCAGAAGTGGGATTGCTGGATTGAATGGCAGCTCTATTTTTAATTTTTTGAGGAATCTCCATACCGTCTTCCATAGTGTCTGTACCAATTTACATTCTCACCAACAGTGCACAAGATTCCCTTTTCTTCACACCCTGGAAAGGGTTCCTGCAGGCTCCCAGGGGTGTGTTGAATTAGATGCCTACGTCTCAGGCTGACGCTTTAATGTAAGCAGGTGAGCCTCCTTCATTGTAAGTCTGGGCACGATTGGCTGCCTCTGACCTGGGCCCTGGGGTGCGTGAGTTAGAGCACAGCACCCCTTTAGAGATTTCTCAGATGCTACAGTCTTGAGGTCTCAGGACTCAAGCCTTGTTGTTTGTCCAAGTCAGATGTTTTGGGCACTCACCTCTCAAATGTATGTCTTGAAAGTCAGGCTGCCTGATGTGGAGTCGGAACCTTTCACTCCTCAGGGAGAAGCTCTGGGTTCTGAGTTCCCTCCCAGTGTGGGACACTGTGCTGAGACTGGGGTTTATGGCGAGACTGTATCCCAGCCTCTTTTTCCCACTTCAGTGTCGTTTTCTTCTTGTTTGTCCAATTTGCAGTCTCCACTCAGCAAGCCTTTAGGTTTTCCTAGAGAGGAAATTGTTTTGTTTGTAGCTGTAAACTCAGTGCGTTTGTGGGAGGGGGTGAGGCCAGGATCTTTCTGCATCAC
>PVKM010014054.1:0-29506 GCA_004027735.1 Carollia perspicillata
GAAAAGAGTATTACAAAATCCACAGACTGGGTAGGATGGTGTTGGAGACCAAAGCTGCACCCAGGTTTAAGGCCTCATGATATTATTCCCTTTACCCAAAGTTTTGGTGTGTGACATGCTTAGAGTGGCTCATGCCCAAATCTCTTAATTTTTTGACACCTTTTTCTCACATATTCACATCTAATGCATTGGTATATCCTTTTGGCCCTAACTAAAATATTCAGACTTTGGGTACTTCTTACCAATCCTATTCATCTTTTGCATCAAACCATATCACTACTCTACTCAAAACCCTCCACGACTTTGCCTCTTACTCAGCCCAAGACATGAAGCTCTCCCACGACCTGCAGGATCCTGTGTGGTTTCTCCCTTGGCTGTTTCTGTGATCTCATTTCTTACTTTTTCACTACCACAATACTCTTCAGTCATTTTAATGCAAATCTTTACTTTTTCTAAATACTCCAAGTGTGGTCCTGCCCCAGGGCCTTTGTACTTGCTGTTTCCTCTACTCACTCATTTAATTCATCTCTGGTCAAATGTATGCTTGAGAAAGAACTTCCAGACAAACCACCAAAATGACCACAAACACAACCTTTGCTCCTTAGTCTCCATCCCTGTAGTGATTCACATTTCTCCATGGTGCTCTTTGCTGCCCAACATAGGTTTGTTTCTTTGTTTTTGTACCCCACCCACTGATAAAGAAGCACCATCTGGATGGGGCTTTGTTTTCTCCAGTGCTCTAGTCCAAGACTTTGGGAGGCACATAAAACAGCTGTTAAAGAAAAGAAGGACGGAAAAAAGGAGGGGAAGAAAGAAATAGGCTTTTGAAAATTCTATTTTGACAGATAAAAGGACACATCAGTTCCCAGTGATTTTGTCAGCTGCTTTTCTCCAGTCTCGAAAATTATGTTTATGTAAGTGCATAGGGATATTTGGTTTCAAATCTTGCTTGCTAGCCCTCAGTTATATGATCACAATTAAATATCTTTATTTCACAGAGGCATCTTTGCCATTTTGTAAAAAGACTGATAGTAATTTATTATTGCTTTAGGGATTAGTGTATCCAATGGTGCCTGGAAGAGTTCCCCACACATAGCAGGCATTCCAAAGATAAGTGTCCTCTCTTTTTATGTTTTAAAGTTGCTATTTACCTATTTCTGAAGAGAGGGGAAGTGAGAGAGAAAGGCAGAGAAACATTACTGTGAGAGAGGAACACCAATCAGTTGCCTCTTGTAAGTGCCCCAAGCGGGGGCCGAATCAGCAACCCAGGCGTGTACCCTGACTGGGAATCAGACCAGCAACCCTTATGCTCTGCAGGATGACGCCCAGACAACTGAGCCACACCAGTCAACACGGTATAAAATGCGACACTTCTCTTTCAGTTTTAAGTGGTAAAGGAAGCAGTCACTGTTTTCTCAAACTTTCAGGTTTACTTGGCAAGAATAAAATCACTGCATTTACAAAAGCAGGAACTTGAAAGAAAAAACAAACAAACATAAAAAGGTAAAGGAAAAGTAATCTCTGCCTTCCTTCCCACTTTTAATAAGACCACTGTTCATCACATAGTATTTAAATGGATCAAATTTTGTGGGTATCTTTCTAATTCTATCACCACTTGCATGATCTGCTACTGCCATCAGAGGACAGTCTTGGGTGTTATTCTTTTATGAGATACTACTTACCTTTCAGCAGAAGACTCTTGAATTTAGCAATGGATATGTCTTCAAACTTCAAAAGAAAGGAACTGGATGGATCAATATTCTACTGCCTTTTCCTCTTTGGGTCTCCACCAGGCATTGTCTGGGAGCAGAGCTGTAGTGTCCTTGAGTTTTTACCAAGGAGATCCTTACCCAGGAAAAAATGAATTTTCTCTGTAAGACAAGTACTGCTTTTCATCTGTGTCCCTGAAAGAGCATCAGTTCTCATGATAATAAGCAGCTCACCCCAGAATGATGAGGGGACTAGTGGATTTGTAACACTGGTGTCACGTGATCAGGTGGGTGTCACATTGTCTGTTTCTTTTCCTTCCATGTTTCCTCGTCAGTAGAAGTGACTCTACTGGCCTTCCTACCTATAGTTGCTCTGGGGTATCTGAAGCCATGTCATGTACACACATGTATCCCGAATTGTAAACCTCCCTTCATGACAAAGTAAATCCTTCAGAGACTCCCTCCTGTTCTTGCTGCATGTTTGACATTCTCTCCTGTTCTTTGTTTTATGCTTGACTGTTTCCTGGAGAATGAAGCTTGGAACATTCTGAGAGATGTGTTATAAATAATTAAAGTTCACAAAACCCTCTTCCCCCTCCTTGGTGTGTATTTTTTTCCCCTGAAAAGCTGAGGATCTAATATTGCCACTGAATGCCTTCAATCTTAATGGTGCTTTTTTCCCCTGCCATTGGATGATTTCCTTATAATTATTATTTTGGAAAGTAGGTAATCTTTCTTTGTAAGAAAAGAAAAAAGAAAGCCAAATCAAATCAAACAGAAACCTCTGGGCTCTATTATAGCATTAGGCTTTATGTCTCAGAGCAGGTCAGAGCATACCTTTGATATATGAAAATTTGTCATTCCCGGGTACATTTCATTTACTGAAATGCTGTTTGAGAGCAACTTTATTAAAGATGCAAGGCACTGGTACAATGCCACTTTATTTTGTGTCACTGCTTTTATATAATATCTTTTCTCCAAACACTTTGGAGAATTAAATAATACAAGACAGCAGCGAGTGTTCTGTGTAAATTATACAGCACTATGCCATAAGGAATAATTTAAAGAATCAGAAAACCAATAGCTAAGGCTCAGAGAAATTGAAAAAATAGAAGAGAATTTTCAGTTTTTTTTTTTTTTGTGTGTGTGTGTGTGTTTTTAAATCCAAAGGAGAGTTTTTGTTGTGTAGCGTGGTTGAAGTAGTGAGGCAAAATGCAATTTCTGATGGAACATGGGGTCGATGTTTTATGATCCAAAAAATGCAATCTTCTCTTCTACAGTATCACTTTCTAAGCTGTCCCCAGTACTTTTATTTTGTGAAGAAGCTATAACAGGTGTTAATTACCTATTTTAATTTAATTTAATTTTCTTGAATATCATAAAGTTCAAGGTTATTATCACAAAAAAAGGTGAGACTTGCAGAGGTACAATGGCCTATCCACATGGCCAATTAGCTGCCAAGTAGTACATCCTTGAGTCAAACCCAGGTACAATTGAATTGAAGGCCTGATGCTTGCTACAAGCCCAGTGAATTTAGCATGAACTGGAATTAATGAGTCACATCTCTCACTGAGCATATTTCTACAGTTTTCCAATAATGCTATGCAGTCAAGTACTCTCAATCTTTGTTGTAATATGACTCAAGAGCTTTAATTCATAAAAAATAAAAGTAGCTATAATAGCATGAACCTCTAGAAAAAGGTCCTATAAACAATTTCCTTGGTGTAAAGAGTTTTCTATTTCTATACCATTTGTCAGGTGTACTGAGGTGACATCATCTTCCATCTTGTGACCTGAAATAAATGTGAATAGATGGTATGACAAATACAATACTTATACTCTTCTTCCTTGCCAGAAAAAACTCTGATTTTGTTCTGGGAGAGAATATACTTACTTTCAAGTGATGGATTAGTTTAAGCCAATCATGAAAATCTCGTCCACAGTTTCTTAGCATCTCTTGCCCTGAGGAGTGGCCATAAGTGACAGTCTTGACCAATGAGACTGAATGATAGTATGTCAGTGCTGTGCCCCTTCCTCTGCACACTCTACACACTCTAAATGGGGCTGTGATGGTCGGAGCTGCAGCATCCATTTTGCAACCATGGTGCACCAGCATAACATGAAGGAGACCATGATTAGAACTGAGGGAAGAAAGGACCTAGAGTTCAAAAACATCATGGAGTAGCTACCAACCTCAAAATATTTGATATGCATGGAAAAAAAAAACACCTTACATTTTGAAGTCATTCTTTTTTTGTTGGTGGTTGTTATTTCCAGCTAAGCTCAATCGTAACAGATAGATATAGACAATCTCACAAGATACATAGATTTCTATGGGGAAGGAGATTAGGGTTGAGTTATAGAAAGAGATAAATGCAAAGCTAAAGAGCAACAAGACAATTTCATCTGTGATCATAATTTGGGGCAAGGTTACATTTCTCCATGACAGCAGGCTGACAGCTGTCTGGGGTGGGGAGGCTGGGCTGCAGGGAGTAGAGAGACTGTGCAAAAAGGAAGAAAAGAAAGAACTCATGGATGTGGACAACGGTATGGTGATTGACTGAGGGAGGTGGGAGGTAAAGGGGAGACCAATGGTGATGGGAGGAGACTTGACTTGAGGTGGTGAACACACAGTACTGTGATGTATTACAGAATTGTACACCTGAAACCTGTATAATTTTGTTAACCAGTGTCACCCCCATACATTCAATAAAAATGAAAAAATAGATTGTAGCCGTGACTACAGAATTTCAAAGAAGGCACATACATCACTCATCTAGCACACGTAATTACTGCCATATTTCCTTGACCACCTGTGATAAGGCATACGTGCCGGGAAGTGCTTTTACAAATAGCTTTACTGTATATTGTAGGCCAAGAACTAGGCTGGCTTCTGGTAAGATTTGGATTCTGCCACTGGAAATTCCACTTACTAGATGACTATATCAACCAGCATAAGCTAGGTTGTGCTGCAATTAAAAAAGAATATACAACACGATAAATAATCCTTGAGTTTATGTGGCTTAAAAGCATGAAAGACTTATTATGGGCTCATACCACCTTGTCCATCATTGGTCAGCTACAAGGCCTTGCTCTAAACCATTCTCCTTCAGGGACGCAGGAGAGGCAATCTCCATCTCCTTGCTCTCACATTTCCCCTAATGGGAAAGTGGAGAAGTCAATTTACTTATGACTCTTAACACTTCTAACAGAAAGTAACATACATTATTTTGCTCAACTTTTCATGCTATAAAACAAGTTACATGACCGTACCCATCATCCTGAAAACAGAAACATTAAATCCTAACATAAAAACTTAAGAACAAAAAATATGTGGCAAAAAGCGCTAAACACACAGCAACTCTAAATATGTCACTGCCCATTTCCACAATTACTTCCTTCGTCCTTAGCGAAAATCAATTTCAGATCTTTCCTTGACTGCTCTAAACACACATAGCCCTGAAAATGGATTTGTTTGACTTTTCACCCCTCATTCACTAAGCTTGGGCTAACCTAAGCAGCTGTTTGCCCACAAGGAGACAAGGCCTGAGTTACCCATTTCACCCTCAGGTCTCGGTAATTTGAAAGAGCTTGGGCAGCCTGGGCAGAGACCAGAGGGGCATGAGGTTTGAACGCCTGTGCCTTCTCCTCCTCAACAAAGTGGTGAAATGCAACATTTCTGCTTAAACTCAGTGTTTCTGGCTTCCAATTATATGAAGGCAACAAAACAATGACTTCTTTGGTTTCCCAGTGAACCCTCTGCAGAACAGTCATTGGCAAATTGTGCTGTTTAACCCCACTGGGGAAATAGCATGATGGGATGGATGGGAGCAAGGAAGAGTGTCTCTGCTCTAAATTCAGTGAGAGGGCCAGATTTGCCCAGGAGGCACCGACTCTGTGGATACTTTCTCTATAAAGCTCAGTGGAAATTGTGTTTTCTAATGAGTACCTGTAGCTGCCATCAGCTTTGCCTAAAATTCTGCACTTTGTAAGGAGAGAAAGTCCGTGTCTCATGTTGATATAGCTTATTACCATTCATCACAGAATCTACAAATAACTTCTAGGCTTTCTATACTTTTGCGTGGTACTTTAGAAGCTTCTATGGACTTCTCACAGAAAACCTTACTGCTCTTCCAGCTCAAATGTGACTTGGCTAAGGTGAGTGTAAAAGTCCCTTTGTTGCTAAAGTTTACGTGGAGGAGACGTGTCACAGACTTGAGAGCAACATTTCATTTGCCCAGACTAAGGCAAGGGTTCTGAAGCAGCAAGTTCAATGAGATTCAAACTTCATTGCCAGCCATAACCTGATATTGTCTGTTTTTTTGTTTGTTTTTGTTTTTGTTTTTTTTGCCTCAGGAAGAATAAAATCATTATCCACATGTTTACAGGGCATAAGATAACAACTTGGCCTTGAAAAATTTTAAGTCAGAATTATTCAATTGTTTTGTTCTGTTTTATATCCAAGTTTAAGCAAAGCCCAGAATGATTCCACCTCTACACCCTTATTTTTCAGAGCTCATCCTTGTCTTTTTTTCCTCAGTTAAACATAAGGACTGATTCTAAATGTGAGTGACAATATACCAAACAGTGACAAATTTTTCTTTTAATGCTGATAAAACAATCTCTCCATATCATCATCCAACAAATCACTGCACACTTTGAATGTAATTTGTATTATGTAGAGTTTTATTTGTTTCAATTTACAATGAATTGAATTTTTTGGATGGAAAATGAAAGCAAAGACTGATTTATTCTAAGAGCATCATGCCGGGAATAAGAAGGAAAAGAGTCTCACCCAATCTTTGGTCTTTGCTGTGTGCTCCTTGGAGAATGACAGTTATCTCTTCACTTTTTTTCTAAGCAGATCAGTATTATAGATTAAGAATGGAAGGAAGGAACTTTGATGAGTAAAGCCCCAGGAAAATAAGGCAGATAAAGAAGCACAGACCATATGTTGCCGTGTATAATGCACACTCACATTTTTATGTGCATTATACACGGGATAATTATATCCATTGTTATACCCATGGTATGTAATCATTATACCCATGTCCTCCAAAAATTTGGGCAAAAAAGTACACATTATACATAGCAAAATATAGTAAGTTATAATCAAATGCTAGTCAACAATTCCTCTTGCTCTACTCTCTGTGTTACTTCCAGTTGAATAGTTCTCCTTTATTTCGTTGTTTCCATACTCATTATACAGCATTCTTGTTCCTAAGATTCCATGTTAAGACTCTCTATTTCCCATGTAATGTACCCTTCCCAGTTGATAACATGTTTTCTTCTATTTTGAGATTCTTAAAGGGCATACAAATACATAGTTTAACAAGTTCAGAACTGAATGGACCTTATTTAACATATCCTTACTCTATTTCCTGTTTTAGAGAATGTTACCATCATCTTTCCAAAAGTTCAAACCATAAACCCAAAGAAATATCTTTGATTAAATATGAAGAATGAAGAAAAAGTACATGCATGTATAAATCTCTAAATGTTTTATTTTTAATCTGCTTTTTTCTCTCTTACCATTTTCTTATTAGCAATTCCCCACCTTAGCCCAATCTTCATTTCCTTGTTTATTAAGGAAGAATATGTAAATAGTGTTCCTTCTACTTCCTGTAGAAGAATCTTAGTTAGTTAAATCTTAGTAAGTTAAATCTTAGTTAAAGAATCTCCCAATTGATCTTAACTCTAGTCATCACCATTTAAAAGCCATAGTCTACTAGGTCTACGTCACAAAAGAACACTAGGAAACAGAAACCTGTTCATATCACCTTCCTACATAAATGTGTTCTTGCCTACCCAGTGCTTTCAGAATCAAGTTTAAATTTATTGGCTTCTTACTTAAGAACAATTTAGAGCAAATAAAAACATGGCCCATTCCTTTATGGGGAGTAGAGTGCAGTGGGAGGAAAAATAAACAAGTAAATCAACTGACACAGCCCAGTGTGGTGAGTATGCGGAGAAAGACATGCTTCCATGCTATGGGAACATGGCAGAGGGACTGCTAAATCAGACTGGAAGTCAGGAAGGGGTACTGGAAGAGGGAAGGCTTGAGTTTCGTTTTATCAAATAAGTAGGGACTAGCTAGACAGAGAATAGGCAAAAGGCATTCAGTAACTGGTATATAGTAGATGTTTGCCAAAAACAACAACAAAATAAGAGAAACTATTTAGGCTAAAATATGTTTGTATTATGTATGTATCAATAATTTCACAGTATATTATGGGCATTTATTTTGATTAATTAGGTCACTTTCCAAACACTTATGAGATGTAATTATTCTAGACATCTTCTTTAAGAAGCTAGAGTTAGCCCTGGCTGATGTAGCTCAGTGGATTGAGCATGGGATTGCGAACCAAAGGGCTGCTGGTTCAATTCCCAGTCAGGGCACATGCCAAGGGTTTTGGGCCAGGTCCCCAGTGGGGGTGCGCGAGAGGCAACCACACATTGATGTTTCTCTCCCTCTCTTTCTCCCTCCCTTTCCCTCTCCCTAAAAATAAATAAATAAAAATCTTGAAAAAAGAAGCTAGAGTTAGATTCAATGATCTTTCTATTGTTGAAATGTTGGAATCCGAGAAGAGTAAATATTAACAAAGACAAGACATTTATTTGCAGGTAGAGATGGTCAAAGGACATATGAATAATTGAAACAATCGGTAAGGATTCTAATAATGTGGTTGGGGGTTCCCTCTTAAAGAATGGAAATCCGGAGTCAGTTGTTCCAAACCATATATCAACTCCCTGTCATTTTTGTAGAAAGTAATTTCAGAGTTATCCAGCCTGTGTCTCGTTATTTATCAAGCACAGTCCAGCTTGACAGGCTTCTCTTCTGCTGTATTAGAATATGTCATCATTCTTCTGGTAGAGGTGTGGTATCCATGGCATTCTGAATATTTGATTTCTCAACTAGAATCTTCAGTGTTTATGTACAGATTGTGAAGAAAATGGGGTCAAGAATTTATATGGATTTCCCAGAAGTAAAAGTGGATTTTCATGTAAGATATGAAATACAGAGGCCTGATAATGTTTGATTCATCTTTCCATTTCTACCACCTAAGGCCACTACACCTAAAAGTAGATTTTTTTTTTTAGGAAGGGGCTGAAATGAGAGGAAATTGAGAACTGCTGGGTAGGGAGAAGATATTTCTTGTAAGCTCCATAAATATTAGACAACAGTGAACCTTTGTGTCTGTTATCTAGCTCACTGGTTGCACAGGTGAAAATAAAAGTTCCTAGGCATCTAATCAGACTGTATAAATCAACCTATGACTCTAATGGGCCAAACTACTTCCCAGGGAGTCAGTAATATAAGATTCAGTTTGATCTATGTAAGAAGGATGTTTTGTTTCTTTATTAATATAGCTGCCTCCTGTTAGGGGTCTTTCTAGAACTAATTGAAAGCTGAGACAATGGTGCACTCAGCTCTGGTGTTCCCTGGTGCAGGTGAATTCCCCATATTTCCCCCAATTGATTATTATCTACCAAATGCACCTGCTCACTCTGGAATAATGACATGACTTGTAAAATATGCTCCATACTGAATGAAGCAAAACCTAAGAAACAGACTTAAGTCATCTATATCTGTGCTTCTCTTTTGCCTGGTGACTGGTGACAATGTCTTGGTTTATCAATTTACTTGTCAATTTGCAAACCAGTTTCTCTAGAAGACAGGAAGGTTTGAGTAGCTAATATTTATAAAGGGCATTAAAGAAAAAAAGTAAAGTTTTTATTCAAATTTTTGATAAAGAATATCAGACACAAAGAGAAACAATGACAGTCATAAATAAATGTTGAATAATATTTCCTAGTTATATACTTCTTTCCCCTCAAAGGAAACCAAAGGACGTGGGAGGTACACCAAAGTAAAATATTGCATATATATGGAAGAGAGGGATTAAAAAAACTCTAGTGGTATTGACTGGCTTTATCATTTTTGTTTTTCTTTTGTAATCCAGGAAAATGATATTTCTCATTAAACTGCTGTGTTTCATTTTGTTAGACATAATGTGAACTAAAGTACTTCCAGTATAATTTTTCTTTAAAAAAAGTGTGAGAATTTGACTTAATGCCAACTTGCTTTGATTTTTCAATCTTTCAAGATATATCCTTAATGTTATTTACTTTACCACAGTCAGAAAAATAGCTTTATGCTTCCCTTAAAGATGGAGCTAGGAAAGAAAGCACATCACCCTTTCTATTGAAGTCTTGAAGTAGCTTTAAAATCAATTCTCCATGCTTCCTTTCTTTTCTATCTAACATTCCTTGCCATTGATAGGACTGGCAGCTTCATGAAGTGGAGGGCCACACGCATTTTTATTTTCCGTGACTGAGCTAATGCTGTTGGTTGATGAAAGAGAGCCTGTGTCCTGCATAGGCCAAGGCCTCTCGAGGCATCATGGTATGAGATAGAGGAGACGGGGGGCGGGGGCCACCCTCCGGTGCTGCATGCACTTCTCACTCAGCGAAGAGCCCAAATCCTGCCACCTTCCAAGTGGTGCATGCTCTGGCCCCACTTTATTTGTCTTATCTTTTTTCCCTACGACTCTCCCCTTTTTGTGACTCTAAACATAAAACTGTAATGTTGAATTATGTTGTTAAAGGTTCAAACGATAGGCAGACTGCATGGTAAACCCAGTTAGGATACCATGAAAGTTTCTGAATCTCTGACAATAGGGAGCAGAAATAATGCTCGGACCAAAATGCTGTACTTTCTCTGGTACCCACTCCACTTTTCCCTGAATCTCTGGTTTCCGTTCTTTAATTCTGTTTTGTTAACAAGTCACTTTTGATCTTGTTTAACTTGTGATTGTAGCAATGTCTATGATATGGATTATCCATGAATATACAGGGTCCGGCAGAAGTAGCACCTGCTTGAGTGTGGTTGGTAGGGTATTAATGTGGGTGTCATATGTGTAGTTTTAACTTGAACATTTTACCTAAAATGTCATATGGTGTGCTTGAGTGTGGTATTGTTATGTTACAGAATTATATGCTTATGATTTTGTAATAAAAGATTTTGCAATAAAAAGGGGGCATTATTTGTGCCAGACCCCGTTATTAGAAGTTTAATTGGAGTTTCTCATGGAGAGACACATCTGTGTAAAGAAAAATGATGTAAGCATCCTGCCCAGTAATCCTTGCACCTATTTTCCTCATGTCACTTATCACAGAAGTCATTGAAAACTTTTTACATGTGACATGAAGCTATTTATACTGCCAACTTCATAGGGTTTCTGTGAAAATTGCATGAAATATTAAATGTAAAATACCTGAAATAATGCCTGGCATGTTATACAGCAGATGTGAATTATTATTAGTCTAACTATTATTACTGTAATCATTGATGTAATTGGACTTACTTCATTAAATTCTGAACTCCTTGAGAGCAGAGTGCATGGTCACTGTGTGGATTCTACTCTATGCAATCTAGACTCTAGGATTCTACTGAGCAAGTGAGTGATCACTTTTTAAGTTCCATGGGATGCAAATTTATTCAACAGGTTTTTGTTTTCATTTTGCTTCAGTTTTTACATTTGTACAAAAGAAAGGATGATGCTCTTTGATTCTTAACACATGACATGCTGTATAGACAAGATTTAGAATTTTAAACTTGACAGCTGATTAAAACAATACAAAACCCTCTTCAAAGAGAGGCTAGAAAACATTCATGGTAACTGTAAGAGGGCAGCCCATTTGTTCTTTGAAGTGAATACATGGTACACAAGAAATTCTCAGGGTTACCATTGTATCCATGGTTGGACCCAACATGTAAATGATAGCAATAACAATTAATAATCATATTTCCTCATTATATTTGTATAGTACTTTATAACTTTAAAATGTAATTTACATTTATCAGCTTCCAGTCTCATAGGTTTGGGGGGAAGATTTAATTTAAAAAACTTAATCTTGTCCAAAGAGCTTATTAAAACTTAATAAACATCACTTCCCTTTTGCTTATTTGAACCCTATTAAAACAATAGGAAGAACCTAGAGTCAAGTGTAGGTTCTTCTCACCTCCAATGATACCACCCTAGTCGAAGCCAGCACCACAACTTGCTTGGACCATGCAATAGCTTCCTATTTTATCCTTCTGCGTCCTTTACGGATGTCCTAAAAGCCTTCGTCACACAGCAGCAACCTATTAAAAACATATAAAGATGAACCTTTGTTGGTTGGAACCATTTAATATCTATCCATTGAACATGTTGTTTTAGATTAACTGTTTGTGCTGTTTTAAGTAAAAACAAAAGATACATTTTTCATCTTCACCAATAACTTTATTGAACAATGTAGTCACCGTTGTGTTCTACTACCTTCTGCCATTTTCCGAGCAGCTTCATAATTTTATCTTCCCAAAAATTTTTATGTTTTTGAGTAAAGAACTATTACAGGTACCTATTATAATCTTCATGGAATTGAATTTTTTCCATTTAGAGAATTTTGTAAAGATTGAAATAAAAGAATTCTGAACGTGCACTGTCTGGTGAATATGGTGGAGGAATCGGAACTTACCATCCAACCTATAAAAGTTTTTGCTTGATCATCAAAGAAACATGTGGTCTTGCCTTATTCTGACAGAAGATTATATGTTTTCTGTTGACTAATTCTGGACAGCTTTTTCAAGTGCTACTTTCAGTTGGTCTAACTGGGAGCAGTACTTGTTGGAGTTAATCAGCTGGTTTTCTGGAAGGAGCTCATAAGAGAGGACTCCCTTTCAATCTCACCATTTACACAACATCATCATCTTCTTTGGATGAAGACCAGCCTTTGGTGTGGTTGTTGGTGCTTCATTTTGCTGGCCCCACATTCTCTTCCATTCCACATAATTGTAAAGTTTCTAGTTTTCATTGCATGTTACAATTTGTATTAAAAAATAGAACATTTTCATTATGTTTCAAAAGATAATTGCATGCAGAAATACAGTCAAGAAGGTTTTTTTCACTTAACTTATGTGGAACCCAAACATCAAAGCAATTAACATAACCAAGCTGGTGCAAATGATTTTCAATGCTTGATTTGGATATTTTGAGTATGTTGTCTATCTCTCACATGGTGTAACATTGATTGTTATCAATTAATGTCTCTATTTGATTGCTATCAACTTCAACTGGTCTACCTGCCTGTGGAGCATCATACAGCAAGAAATCTCTAGCATGTAGTTTTACAAACCACTTTTGACACATTTGATCGGTCACAGCACCTTCTCCATACACTGCACAAATCTTTTTATGCATTTCAGTTGCATCATTACCTTTCTTGAAATAATAAAGCAAAATATGATGAAAATGTTGCTTATTTTCTTCCATCTTCAAGATTGAAATGGCCACACAAAAATTCACCAATTTTGATGTTTTTTAAAATGCACTGATATAACTGTCACAATACAATCTAACAAAATTGTTTCAAATACAGTTAAAGCCACCTAAATGCTACTAGAGCCAGCTTACAGAAAAACCAAACGCACTTTGTGGCCAACCCACAATGTCTTACCAGGCCCTACATGATCTAGCCCTTGACTTCTACTCAGGTCTCCTCTCATAATCCCTCTCCCCGCTGCTCAGTCTGCTCTAGCCTCTCCAGGCTTCTTTCTGTCCCTGAGCACAGTAAATCTGGTCCAGCCTTATCGTCTTTCCCGGTGCTTACACCCGCCACCTAGAAGACTCTATACCCAGATTTTTATTGCCTGCCTCTTTTGCAACACACAGGTTTCAGCTCAAGAATCACATCCTCAAGGAAACCTTGACCACATAATCTCAAGTAGCTCACTGTACCCCACTGCTATCACAGCACCCCATTTACATGAGGATTCTCAGCTAATGTTTTATTTTTCTTTCGTACACATAAAAAAATTGTCCAGAGACATTGAATGGCTTGGCCAAGCCTCTCAGTGGTGTGCTTGTATAGAAGCAAGGTCTCAAAAGCCCTAGTAAAGAGTTGTCTTTGTACACTCACATCATAATGCATTACCTTTCCTCTAATTTAGCTTCAAGCACCTAAGCTGTCCAAGAAAATTTTCAGTGTGACTCTGTAACGATGCACATTTTTCTTTTATTGCTCAGGAGGCTTCCTTTAAACTCGATACAAGGGTAACAGTAGCCAAACTTTGGCCAGTGAGGACTCCCCACAAGAAATGGTAAAAATGCTCCCAAAAGATAACCTGGATTTTTTGTGTTAGAAAAAATACTTTGCAGTTTGCAAAAAGTTAGAAACAACACATCCAGGATTAACTAGTGTTCATTATTGCATGCTCTGTGACTACACTACAAAGCACTGAAATGTGTTCTTGAAAGGAATGAATTGCATGGTAGGTGCATTAGATCTCAATAAGGCTATTATTAAAAATAACCATGAAATGTGTTATCCTTATAATCCTGCCCTTTAAATTAAATTAAATAACATATTAAATTTATTTGGGATATTGAAAACCCATGAAGCTGTGTCTCCTTCAACTCCTATAAAGTTGATTCAATTAATTAGGTCTCATGGCTGGGAAAGCTTTGCCTTGTGCAGTTTTTGTTTGTTGGGTAGTTCTTTCTGGATTTTTTCATTAGAATCCACTATCACACACATTCTACCCTTTGGGGAAAGCTTTACATATTTTGTATATAGTATCTGTTGTTAAATTACTTTGTTAGGCAGCTGCAGAAATATAACTGATTTTTTTCAGATCCCCATAGAGAGGAACAGATACTTATTTACCAAACAACAGTGATAAGCTTGGGGCTATTTAGGAACAAGCATTCATTAATTGTTTTAAACTAGCTGCGTATTCTCACCTGGGGTGTTTTGTCCTCGGTGGTACCCAGCGTGCCAGATTCTGAGTGGCAGTGGGTGACTCGACCATGAAACCCAGACCTTTACCCCTTCCTGTTTCCGAGGTCCGTACATCTCCCCAGTTTCGTGCACCTGCTGTTGTCTGCCAGGGAAGAAACCAAGACCCTCCTGAGCACTGGACTCGGTCCGAGAAACCCCACAATGACCTGGACATCTTTTTGAATTAGCCACGACTCAAATGAGAGTTCTGTAGAGCCACTGGACGTTCATTTCCTGCAAGATCATCACTCTGGTTTCTCTGCATCTGTTTTGCTATAAACACCTGATTCCCTTTGTTACTTATAAACTTGGAAATGGTATCATCACACAGTTGGCCAAGAGACTGAAATGCGTCCTTTCTTAAGAAAAGAGCAGATTAACTCAGATTTATGAATTAGTTCCAAAAACAGCAGCTTCAATAACTAGAAAAGGAGGGCTAATTTTAAATGAAGTCTTGGTTGCCATGGAAAAAGCTGAGCAATAATAGTAAAGCCATCTACCTACACTTAGTGATATTTTCAGGACTAAGCAAACCCTCCAACACCAACTGCATACACACACTCGCAAACACAGTGCACGTCATACCTTACCACACACTGTAACTGTTGTATCCTATATCTGGATTGGGACCCCCTTCCTGGGCCAACTGGAAGCCCTGTTGCCTCCCATATGCAGGTTTTGGGATTTCAGGATGTAAACATACTAACTCACATGACAAGGTTTTACGTGTCAGTGTGATGACAGGAACATGGAAGCTGCCTTCAAACATGCCGCCACTTAGCATTTTGTTCTTTGTCAAGTACTTATTGTTTTTAGCTTCATGGTCTGCATCATTTTTTTAGGTTAGGCCTTTCCACCCAAGAATTGGATGGTTCTATTATATTAGTATGACTTAGTCTCCAAATATGAGCCCAATTTTATAAGGCCAGTGTCATGTCATATTCAAAGAAGAGCCCCATAAACCTGATTCCCAAAGGTTTGGATTTTGTATGGAAAGCTTCAGAAAGAAGGTTACTTAAGTATTCTAATAATATCATATGGGAAAGAAATGCAGTCATGTTGAGAGTTTTGCAGTAAATATCATTTTACTCAAAATTAAATTATTTTATTAAGCATTTAGTCAAGAGTAAATGTCTGTATGATACCGTAGCAATGAACACATGACCCTACCTATGTATAAAAAGCCACTGAACTGCACAACACAAAGAGTGGACCCTAATGTAAACTGTGGGCTTTAATTAATAATAGTGCATTGATGTCGGCCCATCGGTCCCAAGAAGTGCACGGCACCAATGCAGCATGGTAAGACCAGGGGAAACTGGGTGTGTTGGGGGGAAGGGTAGCTGAGGAACCTGTACTTTCTGCCCAGTTTTTTCTGTAAACCTGAAAATGCTCTGAAAATAAAATCTATTATATACATTTTAAAAAAGAATGAAGGTCTGTGGGGAAGGGAATGAATCAACTGCTGGCCTCTCTGAAACGTTTTTCTGGGCCACAGAAAATCTCCTTCGATGTAGGTTTCATGGTAAGACAGTGATGTTTCCGTTTGGTTTTCCTGTGCTATATTTTGAAGTCTCTCAGTTCACATACCTATACATTCCTCTAATCTCATTCACTGATTTTCTTTCTTGCCAAATTAACATTTTCCGTTTAAGCATCCTCTTCCTACTCTTCTCTCCTGATCTTAGCTGCAGCCCACCTGGGGTGTCTAAAATAACACCCACCCTAGTAACACTTCTCTGCTGAGATTTTGATAACAGACACCTGTATCGTCTAAGTAACTCTTGACTTATTCCTTCCAGAATGTGTTCATAATTGTGGCCACATTTATATTTTTCTCCAGAGGTGAATTTAAAGTAAGGCAAGGGCCAATCCCGGTGAAAACTCAGAAGGAGATCACGCTGCTCTCTGCCCCTCACGCTCCCCAGCGCTGTTTGCCATCTTTCTAGTGCAGCACAGAGCACCTCCATCAATCAGAGAGCCGCAGGGCATTCTGGGAGCAAACTGCAGGTGGCAAGCTTTACCACACACATCTTAAAGTGCACCCTCACCGAACTGTTTGTGTCGATAAACATTCTGCTACTTAATCAGCAACCACTGCCGCGTGCAAATATAACAATGTCGATTTGACTCAAGTATTCAAACTGATCCCCCAAGATGGTATCAAAAACAAGGGGACACTGTAGTCCACTCTGTGGTTTTCATCCTTTGGAAACATTTTAAACCAACATTTGCAGGCCTTACCAATATTTATCTTTCTCTAGGTTACTATTTAAAATAGCTAGTCAATTTGTGAGGCAGTGAAGCTGTTATTAAAGTGCGTTACTCTCTGTTTCTTCTAAAATTCTTTGATGTAGCCCAACCCCAACCACTGAGTTTGGCTCCGCATTACACATTTCTTTTAAGGGTATTTTCCCTCGACTTGGAAGTAGCTTTGCACTACTCTACTCACAGGAGACCACATCTCCTTTTGTTGGTTAGCTCACAGCCAGAGCCTCTATTGATTCTAAAAGCTCATAAGGGAAGAAATACAGAAAAACAGCTGGGTACTTAAATCAAGACTCTTCCCTCTTGGTTGTGTTGTTAAATCGACTTGAAGAACTGCTGTCCACATGCATCCATCCATTTACTAACATGGCCATATCACATGTACCTCCTCTCACCTCCCCACTGCATACACACACACACACACACACACACACAGACCCCCTAAATATTAAAAAGCTATACATAGCCATAGGAACTGAAAACTAAGCCATATAATACTGTCAGTCACTGGAGTGGTCAGTTAAAAGCAGCAATAATAATAGATTAAGAAGAGAATGAAATGCTCACTTTTTTGAAGGTCTTTACCTCCTTTAGTGCAGCAGGGCTCTATTTAGTAAATGACCTCCTTCTGGAAAGGAAGAAAAATAATGTCCAGAGCCCAGAATGATAAATTACATCTTTCACTCAAGAAAAGCTAAGAACTCTGCTTGCCTTGTGCCATACAAATAAGAGAAGTAGACACACGGCATTCTATTTTTACAGCCTTCCTTATAGTTATGATAACATAGTGATTTTTATAATTTTATAATTCATTAAAGGAACTTCATTAATATAACTATTGGAGGTTCGATTCCCCAGGTTTTCTGCAGAGCTGACCATTGAAAGAAAATACTTTCCCCATGAATGAGAAGCATCCTCTGATAAAGATTATTCAACTACATTTTATGAGAACTGGCTACAAGGAGTTCTAAGGTAAGTAGGGTCAAAATGATTTTACGATACAATATTTAATGGTGCTAAGTCCAGAATATGTATTAGATTAGTGTTGGTTGACTTTTTAAAATATCTTTGTTCTGTTAGAAAGTTTGTACCCTAGGTCAGCCATTTTGGACACGTAGGACATTTCTCCTGGGCTATAGTCATCTTCTAGGAATTACTTGGAAGAGCAGCCTCCTCAGTGGCCCCCTTTAGTCCAGATTTCACTCTCTTCGATTTCATCTGCACACTGCAGGTGGGGGAGTACTTCCAAGATACTCAACTGATCTTGTCAATCTTGAGTTAAAGACCTACCAGAGACTCACAAAAGGCCAAGATTACCATTCAAACTCCTCATCCTATTCCACCCATGGCTTTCTAACCTATTTTTTCAATTTTACCTTTTACCATTGAGGAAGAATAAAAGGACCAGGTGGTGAAGCATCCAATGGTCTGAAACATCCTTCCCTGCATATTTGTCCTGGTGGTTACAGATTCATCCTTCAGATCTCATTTTAAAAATCAGAACTATGGGATGGTGGTTCTGATGCTCTTAAATCAGATGGGGTTTGTCTCATGTGTGCCCCCCAGCCCATTGCACACCTATCATTGTTACGATGGCATTTTAGCCTTATTGTTTTTTTAATGTTATTCGTTTACCTTCTTTCCTGACTGTAAGTTCCCTTGAGGTAAAATACATGTTCCCCTGTATCTGTTTTGCTTAAGAATTATATTGCACTATTTCCCATATTCTCAGTGCCTGGCACAGATGATACTTGAACAAAAGAATGAATGAATGAATGAATGAGTAGGTGGATGAATGAATGAAGCTAGTGGCAGAAAAATTGAGAGGGAAAAGTAAAAGGAGATATACAAGACTGTTGCAACCTGGAAGGACTGACTTTGTAGAAAATTTAATATATCCCTAGAAGGAATCAATTCAGGCATCAAAGAAGGTGTCCCATTCAAACATTCAGGCTTTATTTTCTTCTTATAAGAAAGAACAAAATACTTTTTTCTACTTTTCCTATAAGATTTCTGACATTTGAAGTTTTGCAATTAGAGATTGATTGTGGGATTTAAGGTTCTGTCCTCTGTAAAACATCCCTAGGAAATAACATTCCACGTGGTAGAAATGTAGCCAAAGGTTTCTGGGAGCAGTTTCGAGAAATAAGGGAGAATTATTTTAATTCGTATGTGAGGGCAGCAGGGAAACTGAGAGGGTCCTGTTTTCTAAGAGCCCCAAATAAAAGTTGCAGAGAAGAGCAAATTAGGCCAACTCTGAACAATATTGTTTTCTCTACCTGCCTCGTAGAGAATCACCAAGCTTTAAAGAGAGCAGTCATTTCAGAATTTTACTTCCAACTTCTTCCCTCATATCTTCTCTACTCCAAGGCCCGTATTCCATGCAGAGAGACTTCAGGAAATAACTCTCAGTCACTCAATTCTACCAATATTTCACGTTGTGAAAAGTCCAGCACCCCTTGCTTGGTTTCCCAGTTCATTCCTTCAACAAATAGCGAAGATGTGCCAGGCGTCAGACACTCTTCTAGTCTGGGAATTGAACAGTAAAAATTGTTTGCCTCTTCTAGCTCATGGTGGTTATATTCTAGTAGAATTCTTCCTGGCTATAAATTAGACACTGGTTGAAAGCTTATTAAATAAATGCCTTAAAAGAAGTTTGAATAAATAAGCTGCTATCATTAAGGAACAAAAAATAGAGTGTACTTCCTTTACCTCCTGGGTTTCCACAAATACAGTATAAAATCATGGTTAAGAATTTGCTACTGGAGTTAGTGACAAACCTGGGTTTCAATTCTAGTTTTGTAACAGGAAAAGACACCAGCATTTGGGCTGCCCGTCACTACCAAACCCAATAAGCAATGACAGCGATTGAATCTTTTATGGGCGCTTTATGCCGGTGATCCTAGAAGATGGCAGGTTCACACCCTAAAGAACAATCCTCCCTTCTCTTTCCTGGACAGACCTTTTATAAGGCGGGTGGGGGAGGACAAACAAGGTGCAGTGAGGGCTTTGAGATTCAGAAGCTGCAACACTCCTGTCCTCTGCAGTTAGCTGTTCCCAAGGGGTGGTCGTCTGCTTCCCTGGAAGACAAAAGGCCCCGGATACCTCCACTTGTCCCGAGGCGGCGGTAATCTCTAGCCAGTGCCCCAGGAGGTCAGCTGTTTTCCCAGGAGCCAGGATGGGACTTATCTGTAGTTTCTGAAACAAAAGCTTTAACATACACATTACTTGCTAGACTTATAACTTTTTACCTTAAGCTAAAATTTTCCAAGTCTTGAGTCCCCTATCAGTTTCACCATTTACTATCTGGGTGAATTTGGGCAAGTTACTTTATTTTCCCAGTTCTCAGTTTTCCCACGGTCACACGGAGTAATTGTATAGTACTTTGACCTTATACAATTGTAGTAGGAGTTAAAAGAGAATAACAAAAGAAATCATCGGGCAAATGAGATGTCAGTACAATGTCTGGCAATCAGCGGAGATTTCAACAATGGTCGCTCTTTCCACTATTATTTCTTTTCTTCAAAGTTTCTAACCTGTGTCAGTAAGAGGAATGTTGATTATTATCAATGTCTTTTGCTTTTTATAAAGAGAAATTTACATGTTCCTAAGGGGCAAGATTTTCATATTCCCAATTGTTAGATATGATTTTCAAAGCAAAGCACACTAACTCCTCCTGCCTTCCTGTTGAGAGCCACCCCTTAGACAGAGAAGCGCACATCAGGGACTATGAGGTAAATCAGCCCAGTTGTTGAAGGATGCCATTTCCCCAGCATGACATCTGGGGAGGCAGAATGCTCTCCAAATAGCAGACAGTGCAGAATGCCCTTTGGAAACTACTGTATAGGCAGCAGTACTGTGCGCTCACTGAGAAGTATCGCCTTGTCAGAAAAGGAGAAAGGCATGTCTGACACAAACATCCCAGACACTCTAACTAAGCGAGTATTTATGTTAGGCCACGCTCACCCCTTCCTTTAAAGGGGTATTTGTTTTTCTTTCCTAATTTTATACCTGGGGAATACACACATGCACACGCAAAAACACGCATGTATAAGCATTTTTCTCCTCAGGGAAAAAAAAATTGTCTTAGAAGAGAAAGAAACCATATTCCTCAAAATAAAAAGGGTTCAGAGAAGTTGATTCTATTTGTGATGCATGAACTTTAAATTTAGAATAGCTCTATGATCCTGACCAAGACTTTCCATAAACTTTCAGGTTCTTAGAATCACTTGTCTTTCTCAAACAGTGGGAAGACAAGTGGAGGACATCTCCACTTTTAGGTGGGATTTACTTTGGTTCCTATTGGACCATTATACTCAATTCATTGTTCTTCATTAAAATATCCTCTTACTATATTTTATGCATCACACACACACACACACACACACACACACACACACGAAAGAGAAGAGCTAATGTTACTGAATTTAAGAACCTAAAGTTCTCTACTCTTATCAGCCAAGAATCTTACTGGAAAAGTTGTATAAAACTCTATAGTTAGTGTAATTTAATCTTGAAGAGAGAGGCACAAAGACAACTTTTGTTTAACAAATGAAATGAAAGATGAGATGAAAGACATACTAAATTTCTTTAATGAGGTAGATTTGAATGTTTAAAAATAAGCAGTGAGTCCGTGATTATTCTTTCTCTAAGCTTGCATCATGGAAAGTTAGGTATTTTACCGAATTTAACTTGTTGCTAGAATTTTAATTATTTGAAAATTATTTTACTGTATAATAATGGTCTTAAAATGATTAAATACTATTTAAGCTTTAATTCTACAACATTCTAGCAGAATGCTTCTTGCCAAAGCTTCTTTTCAAAAGAATTAACATAGAGATCTCTCTTCGTGAAGACTCCTAAGGATTTCTCTATATGGCTCTGCCAGGCAAGCCAAGCCACTCCCAGTTTGTTACATGGGCAGAAGGTGATGGATGATCAGCTTTCAAGTGTGCTTCCAGCTGTTGAAGTTCATCAGCTTAGAAGATTTTCTTCTGAGACTTCCTGGATACTATTCTGTAGGTTTTTTATTTTTTCATAAAGCAACATTAACATCAATCACATTAATTTTTTTATCCACATAATAAGCATAAATGAAAGAAAAAATACTTGGCAAAGAGGCACTATTAAAAGATTTGTAACTGACTCTGTTGCAGTCTTAGGGTGTAGACCATTCTAAAAGACTGAAGGGTAATAAATAAGAAAAACTCAAGGGTTTGAATAAGTTTGAAATATAATCAGGAGCGAAAAAGGTTAAAAATAAAATTAAATGCTCAGAGTTTTATTTTACATATAAAGATTCTTAAATATTCTTAAATATTTTATTTGTACCCTAAGTCCTAAATAAGATAACCAGGTTTTTAAACTACAGTTATAGTGAGTTGAAATTGATTTATACTAATAAGTATGACAATTTTACTACTAAATTTATTGAGCTGAATCCCAGACAGATAAAGATTTATGTCTTTTCTAGTACATCATTGCTAGTACTTGCAGGACTTTGATTTTTTTATTACTGTCTCCCAAACTGGTATTATACAGAGCACTGTTTTGGATGATGTCAATAAAGACACCCAGAGAAAAACAGTTTTAAGTGATCCAAGGTCAAATATATTTTGGAAACATGGCATTCTCTACTTCCCTTGGAGACATAATTCCTATTGACACAGTAAATGCTCTGAGTAGCCCTGAAGTAAGGAAGCTTGCTCAAATTGTTGAATCTGATGTTTTTGAAATTATTTTATTCCTAAACATGTTTTTCTTGACATGCTTATTAATATTTACTGGAATAATTTTCTTAAAAATAGCTTGGATTACACCAGAGGAAAATATGGCTAAGAATGCTCATAGTCTTTCTTAACCCGGCACATAAAATGACAGGCTACCTAGTTTTTACCTCATGAATGAAGATAAAGTCTGTAGATGTATGATTAACTTGAAAAGGTATCTGCAATGCTATGGTAGACAAAAGGTTAATATCACTAAAACACAAAGAGGTCTTATGAGTCAGTTAAAAACAAAGTATTGAACACAATAAACTCCATAGCCAAGAATCTAAAGGAAATTGGAAAAGTATAATAATCGGTGGACCATATGAAAAAGATGTTTACTCTCACAAATAAACAAAGCTATACAATGTATAATATTAGCAAGACCGATGGAACTCACTGTTACTGAAGATGATGTAAACTGGGCACGTTTATTCAATATGAGTGACTATATAAACTATTGAAACTTCTCTGTTGAATGATAGAATATTTATTTTAAAATATGAATACACACTGATCCAGTGACTTAATCTAAGAAAAGTGCAAAGAAATATGCCAAAATATGTCATGGCACTAATACCGATAATCATAAAAAACTGGAAGCAGTCTAAGTGTCCATCAATAGGAGACCCGAACAAATTGATTGTAACACACACATAATGGGACATTACGTACTGCTGAAAGTTACAGAGATGTTTTTTATTTCATTTCTTCCTGGTTCTTGTTTATAGTTTGTATTTCCTTTTCCATACTGTTGTAGTTCTCCCTCGGTTCCTTGCAGTTTTCTGTGAGTTCCTTGAGCACCCTTATAACCGTTCTTTTGAATTCTATATCTGTTTGCTTGCCTCCATCTCATTTAGCTCTTTCAGTGAGGAGTCTTCCATTTCTTTTGGTCACACGTTCTTTCTTGTCTTCCCATTTTAGGTGGCTCTTTGTTTCTGCACTCCCTGATGCTCTGCTTTGCTAGCCGGCTCTGCAGGGTGAACTTCTATGGTAGTTCTATGGAATTCAGTGGTGCGGTCTCTTTGATCTTGTCTGGATGCTTTAGGGTCGCCCTTTCTTCCATTTTTGTGAGCTCTCTTGTTATACCTGGTATGACTTGTTGGTGGTTCCTTTGTTGGTGGGTTCTCTCCTCTAGCAGGTATATTGGTGTTCACAGCTCCCACCTAATCTTGTTGAAAGTTACAGAGATATTTTTTATTCAAACAGATGACTAAGGCATACATTTTGAGTGAACTAATACAAATCTATCCTAGAAAAACATGGCTAAATGCATTTATTAATAGAAGACCAGAAGGAAGTTTATCAGAATTTTGACTATGGTTTTCTGCGAATAGTGGATGGGGGTCTCAGGAGATGCTGTCAATGCTCCTATTGTGCCCCTTAGCTTTCATTTGTCCTGCGTAAGTTGGACAGTGTTCTGCAAATTTCAGGAACTCTGCCTCTGGTCTTTCTCTAACCACATCTATGGAGCAATCTGAAAGTAATCTCAAAGCAGATTTGAACAGACTCCTTAAGACTGTAATCAATGTTAGCATAGTGCATGACACATAGACAGTGCCTAATATTAGTTGGTACCTATATAAAGTAATGAAGGAATGATGCCAAAGCTAGATACTGCAACCTCTGAACTTCTGCCTCTGGAATCTCCTACATCCTACATCTTTCCTCAAGATACCTTCATCACATATATGACTGAGCAGCTGGTTGTTATGTGTAGATTGGTGTGTGACCTAGGAAAGCTATTTAAACTCTACAAGATCCATTTTGTTCTCCTTTACAAGAAGGTAGTGTTGACAGGGGAATTACAGGAGATCATTTACATAAAGCACTTAGAGTACATACTAGGAGTTTGAACAGTGGTAACTCCTAGAGGAGAGACATTTATGAATATATCCAATATTTCAGAGGTGTATCATGACATATTCAGCCTTTGAAAACTGGCCAGTTCTGTATTGTACTGTGATATAGTCTTTTGTTAGGAAAGTTTGATGGCAAGGCAATAAGTTGAAATTTATAATTACTGCTAATCTGAGAACTGCCCTCGTATCATCAGTCCTAACCTATAAATCTAATGGCTTTTTGCTCTCTGTTAATGCTACAGATGAATTCCCCAGATTTAGAAGTTTCACACTCTCCATTTCTGTGAGCTTTTTATTGTCCTGAGCCTTGGTTTTTAAAAGCCGAGGTTTTTCCTTTTTCTTTTCTTTTTTAATGTTGGAATGTTCCCTTTGCCTTTAGACGTAAGGAAACAAACTTTCAATTGTTTGGTATCATAATATCTTTTTTAGGAGAAATAAATAAATATATACATACATGCCATATACTTTCAGGAAGCTTCTGAATACATGTTTATTTACAATTAGAAGGGCAAAAGCATCTTTCTTCAACTATATAAAATTACCAATAAATAACAGTTATTAAGTACTGTCTTTCTCCCTATAGTGTATGTAAATTGGCAGATATGCCCTCCATAATTTGAAAGGCATGTCTAACTAGCTTTTCTAGAAACTGATGGTATGTGAGAAGCCCCATTGGTAGATAGAGGGCTAGTTACATAAAGAGAAGTCTTAGCTCCTAAATATGCTCCCTGGGTGACAATAGGCTTTGCCTCATTTGCCTTGTGAGTCAGGCACACTCTCTGTCTCCCTCTCCTTCTCCCTCTGTCCTCTTTTTTCATTTCTTTCTGCCCTATTTGTTTGGCATCTATCTCTGTGCCTGTCTTTCTGCTCCCTCCTATTTTGACCTTTCTATTTGGAAATGAAAACATCACGTTTGTCGCTGGCAGATGTGTGACCTTTAGAGTCAGTGGGCCCACTTTCTTTTCGTTTGCACTTCAACTACATTTTCAATATTCCTCTCCATTGTCTCAATTTCTGTGGAATACACACATACGTATACATACCTGAAAATGCTATATTCACTTCAGGGAATATTGATTTGTACATAAACTTGGTTATTTTTAAGGCAGAACAGAAAAATTGAAATCACATGAAAGATAAAGTTAGCATAAGCCTTTTAAAGCACCGTTACATAGGTCTACACACTGATAAAGAGATTTTTATTTCAGGCTTGCAAAATATTTCTCCATTTCCCGATTAATTCCATGTTGGAATCCAAAAAATATGGCGGGGGGGGGAGTCGCACAAAAGGTTTGGAAAGGATTCAGAGGAGATTATTCAAATGAGCTAAATTTGCAGAAAAGAGGCTAGCTGGCTCATCTAGTACGGGCACTGTGTATATGGAGCGTGCTGAGTGACAGGGACAGGGTCACCTCATCTACACTGTGTTCACTCTACACTGTATCCACTGTGTTCACTTCTAACATAGTGGAGACATCTTTCTGAAATAATGGGCAAGAAGCAAAGTTATTATATTGGTCACTCTAAACTCCTGAATTTCATTTATTTTAAATTGTAAAGTTTATTTTATTAGAAAGGTAGTATGTTCAGGCTTGATGAAAGACAGAGGGATGCTTAGTTAATACCTTAGTGGAGGTCCCAGGTTTTGAAAATTCAGCTGGTTTATTAAAGCCTTGAAAAAGTATAAATGAATACCTGTAAATAGGTGACCAATATACAGGAAAACCACAGGACCTGAGATATGTTATATTGTGCATTTTTGGTGAGTAAGTCAATGCCTTGTCTTCTTTACCTTCTTTCTTTACCTACTGAGCCCCTGGGAAGACACATGTATTTTGGTCCAACTTAAAAAAAAAGAAATGCAATTAGTGAATATAAGGCTATTTCATGAGCCTTAAATGCAGAAGAAATGTGTGTGTCCATGTTGCCAAGCTAAAGGCAGACCCATGTGGTCTGAAAATTACATTCAAAACTCATCTGGCTGATTTTGTCTTCATCTGTGACAGAGACAAATTAAGCAGCAATTGTATGAGGCAGTCCT
Source organism: Carollia perspicillata (assembly GCA_004027735.1). Classification (NCBI taxonomy): domain Eukaryota; kingdom Metazoa; phylum Chordata; class Mammalia; order Chiroptera; family Phyllostomidae; genus Carollia; species Carollia perspicillata. The sequence continues at coordinate 26,474 of PVKM010014054.1, forward strand.
TTGTCTTCATGAAGAACTCAGATGTCTTTTATACATGAACTGCTGTTTCATTATCTTGTGTTCTTGAACTTTAATTTAATGGCCTAGTTAATTATGGTTGAATTCAAGTCAAACATTTTATAAAGTGCTAGTGAGTGGTATCCATATTAATACCAAGGAGTTCATCAGGATTTGTTTCCTTAGAGTAAATACCAAGAAAATTAACTATGATTGGACTATTATCTTAAAGTGTCCTAATTTCAACATTTTTCTCTTCTACACAGTTGTGTTTTTTCAGAATTGGGTAATTTGGATATATTAGATAGGATCTTGCAATCATGAATTAATAAAATACTAAGAGAGGGCAGGGAGATTTCTGAGTTGGGAGGTAATCCAAGATACATGCTTTAAGAAGAGTTGAAGTATGGTCATTACCGGAGGGAATGGGGGTGAGGGAAGGCAGGAGAGGGGAAAGTAGAGATAAATGGTGATGGAAAGAGATATGACTTAGTGTGGCGAACACCATACAATATAGAGGTAGAATACTACACCTTAAACTTATGTGATTTTATTAGCCAATAAATTCAATAAAAAAGGAACCACCCAAAATCCCTGAGATGGAATGTGCAATAAACATTCAGTTTATGTGTAATCACAAAAATGATTATACATAAAGAAAAAAAGAAATAGTCAAGATGTGAAGAACATTAGGTCACTTTTGTTGAAAAGCTCATGTATTAAAACCACTCTTTAGTGGAATTCTATCTCACTCAAATTAGTATCATTATTGGTTGGGGTAAAGATAGTGGGCACATGGAAGAGGACTGAAAAGAACCACAGTGTGGTTGCAGTGTGGTTACAAGTGCCCCAGGGCGACCTTGGAATCAGGTTGCTAAATTTGGCCTTTCCTCCATAGAACACATGGAGCCACCACCCTTTACTACAGTGCAAGGGGACATTCAACATGATACTTTCGCTAGTATTTTTGTGAAGACTGCCTGGGAGCACCCCCCAGTCAGGTGTGCACTCCAAGTCAAGCTCACGTGCATAAACAACACTGGGGATAGCCTGAATTCAGTTTTCAGTGACATGAGGGTCATCTCTTAATGCTCTTCCCACTGTGGACAGGAGACACCAGAAGGCATGTCCACACTGAGAGGAGGGGAGATGGACACCAACGCTGTGAAGTTCTGGGTCTCGTTGCCCATTGTACACAGAACAGTTTCACTTATCTGTTTTATGCATCACCAATTAGTGTAAAATTGCATTTAGAAAGACATCCAATGCTAAATCTAATGGTACTTCATGTATAATAGTTAAGATCATTATGTTAATAATAATAATAATATAGTCTAAATATAGGACATATTTAAATGCAGTTGGTATATTTTAGATAAAATGTATATTATATAATACAGTATACAAATATTATGTATCACTATATATGGTTTTATTATTTCAAGTTACATATATTTTAACGAAGATGGGGTTGGGCAGACTTAGCACATGTGGTTTCATTTCGCCAACTCACTTTACTTAATGTAGCAGGAAAAAATATTTAGAAAAAATTAAGCCATAACATTATGGGTGGGTAGGGGTTCAGCATGGGATCAGCAGAGCAGAAATTATGAGAAGCATTTATAAGATGGAAGGCAATCTGGTAAATTTATCCTACCGATAATTTACTTAAATTCTTACTACTCTAATGCATTTCTCTCTCTTTTTTTCTTTTGGCTTGTAAGAGTATGACTTATGTGTCCATCAGGGATGTTTGACCTTTGTGTGTTTTGTTTGTTTATTTATATGTTTTTTTGCAGGTTATTTTTTGTTTGTTTGTTTGTTTGTTTTTAAGTTTTCAGCTTGTTTTTAAAGTTTACTTAGGGGGTTTGCATTTTCAATTGGTGAAATGGGAGAGACAGTTTTGGACATATATTGGGCTTCATGCCCATGGTTTTAAAAACAATGAGCAAGATAAAAGTAGCACAAAGCATTCACAACTCCATGGTGGGAAGTTACATTCTAAATTCATGGTGTACGTAGTTATTATATCAATAACTTTAGTGAATTCCAAGAATACTTATTATGCCTGATTCCTAAATTGTATAGAGAGATTAAATTGATCATCCTCTCTTTCAACATTTTTAATTACATGTTACTATCCAGATTTTGGACATCTCATCTATCATGAAAAAATAGATTTAACACTTTAGATTTTCCAAGCCTTCAATTTGACAGTATCTTTCATTTTTTTAAATGAATGTAATTATCTTTGGTTATGAAGTGTGATAATGCACTCATACTGTACTTTAAAATTAAAGGCATTGCAAGACAGTTGTGGGCAGCTCATTGGTTATAAGAGAGATGTTGATGTGAGAACTAATTTGATTTAATCATTATTGTTTGAATTACTGAGCATAGATTGTATTAGTCTTCTGTGAAAGGAGCTATAAAACGCTTTCGGTTTTTAAGGAAGTTCTGAATAAGTGGTAAAAAGCACATTTTTATGTTAAGAAATACTTTATATATGTTTACAAATAGTATATAATATTACTGAGCTTTGCAGTTACAGTCAAAATTAAGGACCAATAATTTGAGTTGCATTTATGCTAGAATCCACTAACCTCTATTATTATTATTATTATTATTATTATTATTATTATTATTATTATCATTATCATCATCATTATCAGCAGCAGCAGATTTTGAAGAACAGTCTTCCAGATTAGTGAGAACTATTATTGGCCATAAAATTAGCAATTATGAAGCTTTGGATAAATCAATTAAGTAAATTTTTGTTTCTCAAATCTTTATTTATAAGTGAGATTGAATAATGCTGTGTGCATTTTATTTTTTATAGGATTCTAATCCTATTAGAAATTAGTTTTATTTACATTTCTATTTTCTTTAAGTATATTAGTTGAGTTAGGTGTCTTCTACTTGTAGCTAAAATAACTCAGGAGATCTTACAGTATAATGGGAATTAATTAACTTACAAATTACATTCAGATTCTCATGCAATGTCATCAGAGGGTGTTTTTTGTATTGCTTCACAGT
>PVKM010014055.1:0-14423 GCA_004027735.1 Carollia perspicillata
GTTTAGTCATCTGCTTTTGAACATCCTCAGTACTGAGAGTGTTTGTATGTTATTTATGAATGTGTATCAGTACCCCTCTTTCACAAGCATATCGGTTCACAGTCATATCCGTTCATTCTTTCAGACAGTTCAGGGTCGGGGAGCGGTGGCCGGAGTGCACTGTGGTGACTCCCCTCTGCCTGCATCTTCCTGCACTCGCTCAGTGGCCAGAGTAAATCGACTAACATGGAGAAATGGGCTGAGTGTAGCCTTCTGCTTAGCCCAACACCCTCTTCTGGGGGCAGTGATGCTCACGTGTGTTCCCAGGGCAAGGGGTGACCAGGCTCCCAGTGGCCTGGAAGTAGGTCTTACTCTTCGAAATACGCCCTCACCCTCTGGGGAAGGGCCTCAGGCTGAGCCAAGTGGTTGGGGCACTCGGGAAGGCTTTGGGAGAAGCGCAGTGTGGCCAACACCAGTGTGGGGTTCGGCGGCAGCAAGGCTCCAGGGCAGGGAGCGTGTGCACCAGCGTCTGAAGTTAGCGCGGGGCTGCTGGCTTCTGCGGCTGTGTAGAAAACCGTGTGCTCATCCGGGGAAGCTGTCCTCTGTGTCTCTCTGCATCCGTTTTTAGGGTTTGGCAGGATCTTACCAACATTTCAGGAGATACAGACAAAAAAAAATACTATGTTGAAAGGCAACCTAATCCAACAAGTTCATACATAGTTTGCCTTGGTTTTGAGGCAGACTGCAATTTCAGGAGGATGTTGATGCGAGGGAAAGGAACCAGGCTGAGTGAGCTGCCGGAGGGGCGCGGAGTCTGCAGGCCGGGGCCCCTCCCGGCGTCGCAGGACTGGACAGCCGGGGCTGCGGTCCGCACCGTGGGCACGGAACAGGCCGGCGCGCTCAGGCCCTGGCGCATCTTTCCCGTAACAGTGGTTCCTGACCACAACTGGGCGTTTGTCTTATTTCTTAAGAAAAGAACAGAACTTAAATGGTTATTACATTAGTATGATGAAGGCCAAAGCTAGACCGAATCATCTATTTTAAGTTCCAAAGAACTTATTTTGCTTCAGTCACTTTTTGTGTGTATATCCTGTTGGGGGTTTTATCATAGGAAGTACTTGTGGTAGTCCATGATTCGGGTAATTTGGTGTCCTGGGAATATTTATTGTATTATTGAACACAGTCATTCATCCACTCAGAGTAAGTTCTTTGTTAATAAGACCGTTTTCTCAACATACTGTTCTCATGTTTTAGAAGCGGCGGCGGCGGATTGACCGGAGCATGATTGGAGAGCCGACCAACTTCGTCCACACAGCTCACGTAGGGTCGGGAGACCTGTTCAGTGGCATGAATTCAGTAAGTGTGCCGGGGGGGGCGGGGAGGAGGGTGTGCGGACGAGGCCTTGGGCACAGCGACATGAAACCGGCGTCCCAGGCTGTGCGATGCCAGATGGCTCTGTCCACGCTGATGTAGACCCGGAACGTCAGCACCGAAGAGAGTAAAGGGAACAGTGAAATACTGACCCCCCCCATCTAATTTTCTGAGTTATATGCGCGTTTCTGGTTTTGGTACTAAACTCCTCATACACCTTTCTCCTGAATATGTACCTTAAGGGATTCGACAGCAAACTAGGAGGAACGAGAGTAAAAAACATCTCTTGGCTGTCTTTTACAGAAATATCAGTGAATTTTAGAATAGACTTTAGATTTAATCGGCTAAAGTCTTTTATTCCTTAATTTTACCTGAGGAAAATGGTGTGCAGTCCAGTGGAAGCATCAGGAAAGGAGGGTGTGCCCTGGAACAAGCCACTAAGGACCGAGGGCCTCTTACCCTGCACCTGAAGTGCCCAGGTGTCTGAACAATCCCTACAGCATTCAGAGCCCGAAGGTCAGCAGGCTTTCACGAACAAGATTCTGATCCAGTGTACATACTCACTCACTGGGCAGCATTAACAAAAGGTTTAACAAGAGGGCAGATTTTTAAAACAGGCGAGTGTCCTGGATAGGCAGACAACTTCGTCATTCAGTTACTGATAAGCAAAGGAATGACCTTTGCATCTTCTGTAGGAAACAGCGTGCTTGTTCGAAGTCTGTAGGAAAGGTACTTTGTTTCACGCAGCTGCTGCTTGTGGAGCGTGGGAAGTGTCAGGTGGCTGCGAACGTGCAGAGCAGCAGGTGGTGTCCTGGGTCAGCACGGTCTGGAAGGACTGAGTGGGACCCTGTGGGACCCTGTGACTTGTTGGTGTAGTTGTCAAAGGCTTCAAACTTACTACTGTACATGATTAATTTTCATATCAACAGATGTCTTTTCTCACTTCAGGTTTCTTAAAACTCTTAACTGTATAGTACAAATTAAGCGTTTAGTTCATGGTATTTATTTTTAAAACCTTGTTTATGCACAGTGCAGAATTTCCTTTAAGTTTCTCGTCCGGCATTCCGTGTTCAGGGAGAGCCTCGCATCGCTCTGCGGAGCTGTCCCCGGCCACCCGTGTCGGCGGAACAGAGTCTGTCCCTCCATGGCCAACGCAGGGGGGGCCTTGCACCCGCGGTCTCTGTGCAGCACCTTCTGCCTGCTGAGGCGGGGTTTTGGTGCTGTTGAGAACTAGAAGAGCTCTTTGTAGTCACTGCTTATTACATCACTTGATTTACGAGTTGGTTGCTGCCTCTAAAGCCACTTACAGCGTCCCTCCGACCCCCGCTGAGGTCTCGTTAGGCTGGGTTTTGTGAAATCTGTCTCCTGGACTCTCATTGGTGGTTCTGACCTGCAGAAAGCTGGTGGTTCTGACCTGCAGAAAGCTGATCGGGTGAGGAAACTCTTCTCCTGAGCAGTAATAGTGCAGATAAGACAGAACCACAGACGTGCTGTGTGTCCAAGGGAATATTTAAGAGCTGAGCGGCTGTGGGTGCCTGTGACGCAGCCTCACAGGTTCCCGGACGGTCGGATGACTTGTAGTTTCTCCCCTTGAAAACACGGTTGTTCCCAAGGCCACCTTTCACACTCACCTCTTGCTAGAAAGGGTTCTGTGACCCTTTTTACAGTAGCGCCCTGGAGTGTGTTTGAATACCGTATGTCCAAAAGTCACCCCAATACATTCAACCCACATGCTTCCATTTGAAATTGAACTCACTTTTGGAGGGGAAAAACGTCAAGGTTGCTTTTGCACAGACCCGGGACACCCCTGGAAGCTGACTGGCGGGAGGTGTGGTGACGCCTCGCTGCGCTGCCCTCTTCTGCTTCCAGATGCGTCTGACTGGTCCAGCGAGGCTGCCGTGACGAGGACGCACGGAGAGCACGTCACAGCCTGCGGACAGCTTCGTGCTGTGGTTGCAGCAGAGAGAGGGTCCAGTGCTGGTGTAGCACACAGTCTGTCAGAACTCGGCCTGGTAGTGTAGTGCGGAGAGACGAGCACGTTAACCGTTTCACCACCAAGCAGCTGGCGCCCAGAGAGGGCAGAGCGTTCGCCCAGAGTCACCACTGCGTCCGTCCGGCCCGGAGCCCGAGTCTTCGGACTCATAGGCTCCCTTAGCTTGTCAGAGCGCACTGAGACTGTCTCAGGTGTTCAGGCTCGTGAGTGTACTGCACGGCCTTTCAACACTTACCTGGGCTGGTCCCACTTTATATACTTACTTTTGTTGTGAGGTGTATGTAAATTAAGATACTTACGGTGGAAGAACTAAAGTTGAGTTGATTCATGTTGGAAAGTTACCAAGGGCCTTCTGAATTACCAACAGGATTTTTTTATATTTGGGAAGCAGAGAAGGTGGGGGAATGTGGCAAAACATTTTAATTACTAGCTTTGGTATTTGCTGTCAGGATATAAAATTCTATGTCTTTAAAAATCTATTTTCATAGATTATTTTCCTATAAAGTACCCTTGAAAATGTAGCCAAAATATGGAGACAAGAATTGGTTAGTTGCACTGGCCTTTAATTCCTGACTTTGTCTTTGTCTTGTTTCAGGTCAGCTCCATTCAGAACCAGATGCAGTCCAAGGGGGGCTACGGGGGCGGCATGTCGGCCGGCGTGCAGATGCAGCTGGTGGACACAAAGGCGGGATAGCCCCCTCCAGTGAGTACCTCAGGTCAGGCGTGGCCAGCGGCCAGCCGATGACAGGCAGCCGTCGTCAAGCCTTGGGGGGAAGAGGTGCAGCTGACCCTTGAACATGGGTTTGGACCACACAGGTCCACTTGTGCACGGACGATTTTCTGTAAATATTGTAAACGTATCTTCCTTAATAACAAATTTCTTTTCTCTGGCTAACTGTATTGTAAGAATACAGTCTATATAATAGTACATACACAAACTACACGTCAGCCAGCTGTTACCGCTAGGGCTTCTGGTCAACAGTAGGTTGTCAGTAGTGAAGTTTTGAGGGAGTCAGAAGTTAAACACAGATTTCCGACTGTGCCAGAGGGTGGGGGGGCAGTGCCCCAACCCCAGTTTTCTTCAAGGGTCACCTGTATTTTGTTCTTTAAAAAACAAACAAACGGCAGAAGTATTTTTACTTGGCTAAATGTTTCCGGTGATGGTCACAGGCCCAGCGTTAGTTTCAGGCAGTTCTTCTCCTTACGAAGAACTTGAAACGCAGTGAGACACCTGGCTGGGGAGGGTTAGACTGAGATTCCGGGGAGGAGTTTCCAGTTTTGTGTCCTTTGAATAGGAGTAAGTTACTATTTCGAGTGTCGATACTGCGTAGAGTCCTGTGTGTGGTGAAGTAATTTTATATTTAACACCCTATCAATAGCGTTCTATGTTACACGCTATTGACAAACCTTTCATAATCAACTTTTAAAAAGTATGAACCTTTAAAGTGTAAAATAATTTGGATTTTTCTTTTGGTTTTGTAGGTCATTGTGAATTTGTTTCCCTTTTCCATTTCCTTTAATTCTTTTTTTTTGTTGTGATTGCTTTTCTTTTCAAACCCCAAAAGAAGTGTGATGGTGTCGTGTCCCTCCCGTTGCGATTGCTCCAGCGAGACGTCACGGCTCCGCCCGAGCGGCCGCCGCCAGTGTCCCCGCCTCCCCCTCGGTGGCCGCGCGCGCCCTTGGACTCATGGACACAGTTCTTTACATCGTGGCTTCAATTTCAATTTTTATCAACATGGGTCTGACCTTAGCATGATCTTTGTGTGAATGCTAGCACTATTTTGCATTTTTTTGTTTTAAGTATCTCTTTCCACCCGCCTTATGATTTTATTGGTAAGCAAGGACCTGCTATTAGCTGTAATTGTCACCTCTGTGTATATTTGGACGGTGTGAGACCCACAAGGGTCATTTCTGCTCATTTGAAACTTCGGCAGCGTAGACGCCTGCATGCTGTCTGAGGGGCCGCGTGCGGGAGCCCCTGGGCGGGGTGCTGTGGACGAAGGTCGGGAAGGCAATGTGCCGCTCGTTAGAAAGGACTGCCTGGTCCACTCAGTTAGAACTGTAGTGAGGGGAGAGCTTGCATCCCTAAGGCCTGCCTCCTGTTGTAAATGTTCACTCTATTTATTTTGCGAGCAAGGACCCGGGAGCGTGAGTGGGCGCGACCGGAGACCCGCCCCCGTCCATCCCGAGCAGCTCTGGGCGGTCTGTCCCCACGTGTCTCGATTGTATGTTAGTGTCATGGTACCTGGTAGCAGTTTGTTAACCTTTCCACACTCCGCATAGTGGGGGCAGCCCGGTGACTGTGGAAAGGGGAGAAAAACCTTTGCTTCGGTTCCAAAATCTGTTTATTCTTCCACCAGTCAGTGGTTTGCATTGGCCTTAAAATGTAAATCCTGTGTCCACATCAGCCCCAGGTGACTTACGTGTGGTTGGGTTAACAGTTGATGAAGCAAAGGGCGGTTAGAAGTGCTAAGGAATTAGAAGAATGATGATCACTCTCAATTACCTTTAAAAAATTCCTTCCCCTTAGTCCCAAGTTCTTGTGAAAAGGTAGCTGAATAAATGCTAGGTTTGTGCCGGCAACGCACGAAAGCGCTGCTCCCCGGTTCTTGGGTGCTCGGCTGGTGCGGTAGGGGAGGCGCCAGGTCCCTTGTGCTTCTGCAGGTGTGAGCCTCCCCCAGGGAGAGAGTCTGTCAAGGAAAAACATTGATGCTTAGTAGTAAAAATAGGCATTTTGCAGCTTAATAACTTCTACACTTTAATCCCTCTGGTGTCATTAGTGCGCTGTGTGGGCACTGCGTCCTGGAATTCGCTGGAGAGCGAGGCTGTGTGCCAGGCCGGCTCTTTAACCAAGGGACTGGATTTTCTTGACATTGTCAGCACTGGTGCCATTTAGTCTACTTCGACTTTAAAAATTAGTACAATTTTTATACTTGTCATATAACTCCTGGGACAACCGTACAGGGAGCCATGGTCCCTTTCATGATTTGCTTGTATTTTCCAGTCCCTCTCTTTTCTGCTTCTCCAAGGACCAAACACAGCCTGTGCTGTGCAGCCCCACGGACTTCACAGGCACTAGTAGCCACACTGTGTGCAGGGCACAGGCTAAGGAAGGTGCCAGTAGACTCAAGAAGGAATTACCAAAAGTTCTAACATTGGACACAGATCTTTCAGGAAGGCTTGACGGTGTGCGAGTGGAGACAGCTTTTCCACACGCACAGTGGGGTTGCGAGTCTCGGGTGGTCATTTGGTCCCCATGGCAATGCCTCTCGTCTTAAAATGAAGCTAATTAAATAAATAGGATAGACTGTTAATACTGTATTGAAATAGATGCTAACAACTGTTAAGGGAAATGGAATGGAGGTTTACCTAATGACACGGAGTCTGTGATCAGTGACCTGCATTCCGACCACAGGGGCTCCCCATGGTGCCGACACGAGCGCGCGGAACGGCGACTCTGGCCCTCGGTCAGCGTTTCCAGTGCAGCATTACCCGTGGGGCTTTAAAGATAGGAGAGAATATTAGCTTTCATTTTGTTATTAAATTATAGCAGCTTCATTACAGAGCAAGTTTGCCTTGATGTTGTTTAAATGACCTGCTCAGCACCCAAAAGATAAAATTGACATATTTTTATAATATAAGCATACTTTTTTTTGTACATTGTGTTCATTCTTGAATAAAATGAGTTCAGTGTTGGCTTGTAGATATTAAAAAGAAAGTATTGATTCAATAAATGTTTTCTTTCGATCCTGGTTTGGCTGTTATTTTCAAGGAATTATGTACCCGAACTCACTTAGAGCATTTTTATATTTTCAGTTAATAGTAAGGCCATGCAGAAATAATTCATCATTTTTCTCTTTGAAAGGCAACTTGTAATTTTTAACATCACCTTATTAACACATGCCTAGTCAATGAGCCTTAAATATTTGGAAACAGGACTTGTTATTGAAACATCCCTTTTCTCCAAATTTTCATTGTCTAGCAACATCATAGACAAGTTTAACAAAGGAATCAGTCAGATACCTATTCAGGTTTCCATGCTGCGGCTTTTTGTCCTCACGATATATGTAGGATTTAAAGTTAAGAATGCGTAGCATACTCTCCACACTTCAAGTGTTTAATAGCCTCATGGAGCCACTGGCTGCCCCATCAGACAGCTGTGGCACGCTTCTGTCACCACGGGAGGTTTGGGCATGTTCACGTTCGTCCCTGAAAGAGTTTAGGGCAGTGTCTGGAGATACTGTGGGTGCTCACAGCTTGAGGAGGTGGGGCGGAGTGCAGACAGGCACTGGTGGACGTAGAAACCAGGGGGCCTGCTCACTACTACGGTGCACAGGACAGCCCCCTGCAGCCCCAGGGCCACGGTTTTCAAGAAAGGAAGATCTACATGCTCCCCGAATCTGACCTGTTAGACTGGCAGGTAGGGTCTTGTCTGTATCATGAGAACTGCACAATATTCTAGATGAGAAAAATGTTGGAAAAGAGTATTTCAAAACGTGTTGGTAATTTTAGTCCTCACCTTGTGGCCCAAAGACTTGAAAAGGACATTGGAGGTAAGATGATGTTTCCTGTAAGATAAACCACTGAGAGAAGGACCTGAAGAAACTCACGTTTACCATCAGGAACTTGACTCGGGGCACATTTTCCGAGGACACGCACAGAACATGAGCGAAAGGGCTCATCAGGTAAGCACAAAAAGTAGGATCAATCTATAAAAAGTGTCAGTCTGGAATTTGCTAAAACTTCTGAAAATGCAAAAACCTACAAAACATGCAGATGAGAAGGAAATTACATCCTCTCGTTAAAATAGGCTTTTAGCAGCCTGGAAAGAAGACAACAGGAATTTTACCTTCAGTCTGTCGTCTCCATCCAGAACGCTCCAGCAGGAGAAGAGCCAAGTCACTCGTGTTAATCCAACTTTTTACATTTTGGCACCTGTTAGTGTTCATGATGTCTCCAAGACTGTGCAGTTTCGTTTTTTAAGTGCTTTCTACTAGATACAACCCCTTTCCTCTTGACCCGCATCCTCTTAATCTCATCATCTTAGTTTTCTATCTGGCCTGCCTTTGATGCCTAGGACAACAATGGTTTTATTGGGAAGAAGTCACTTCCTGACCAAGATGCGAACGTTTGGCCTGGGCCCTCACAGCAGTTGCTGCTGAGGGTGGCGGCCTTGATGGAAGACAGGACGGTTTCGGTCTCACCGGAAGGTCAGAGTGCGAGAGTCGGGGTAAAGTCTGACTCTTGCCTCCAATTTTCTCGTAAGTCCAAGCTTCGGCGTTCGCGAGAGCTGTGACGGGGCCCTCAGTCTCACGTGTTCAGCAGCTCAGACACGTGCACACCCACAGCCTGCCTCGGGGGCCCTGACAGGGCTCCTAGGTTATTTTTGGTCCTTGAAGGGAGTAGCAAATGAGATACATCTTCAAAGCTTCACCCTTTTCTTCATACTCTTAATTTCGGCCATCTGTAAGCATATGCAGCCTTTGTGTGCCTGTGCCTTTCAGATGTCTGGACCGAAGCCTTCACTTCCGACCTGGTTCTGTGCTGAGATCCCCCCGTGGGCCTGTCCCCACAGCAGGGGTGCATGGCGGGCGGGGTCTCCTGGGGATTCCCTGGTTTCTCAGCAGCAGCGACAGTGAGGTCCAGAATATTACAGAGCACTCCCCTCAAACTTCGAGAGAACATGATCTTGACCTAGTATTCTGTCAATAGCCAAACTCGAGTGAGGTGGCAGGAGATGATTAGACTTGGAAGGAATCGCTTTTCCGCACGTGCTGCCTGGAGACCCTTCAGAGTACACTGCAAGGAAAAAGCAGACTAGCTGTGTAATTGAAAGAACTCTACCAGGTCGGAAGCAGACCTGGAAAGCAGTCTACCTAAAATAGAGCAAATGAGGAGATTTTAAGGAAACTGGTTACAAGAAGCACAGTTAAAGGGGTACCATTGAACAGCTGGAAGATCTTGACATCCCCCAAAATTTTACCCAGCACTGTGCCCACTGGGAATATAGCAGCGAACAAAATTCCTCTACCCGTGGAGCTTTTGACCCAGAGGTGTGGGTGCAAGACAGTAAGCCAAACCGGAAAGTAACTGGTGGGGAAGATCCGACAGGCTCAGTGTTCTGGGCAAACCGCTGGGGACCTGGGGGAGAAGCTTCGGCTGAAGCTGTGGCGTGGTTGTGAGCAACCGATGGCTGTGCTCCAGGCCCCTTAGAACAGGGTCAGCCAAGCAAGTAAAATAATATTTTTTGAATGAAATTTAGTAAAATAGAAAATGGTCATTTAAGAGGCAGTTTTAGTGACAATTATTTAAGAGCTTACAAAGTTTTGGTTGTACAGTGAATTATAGGTATGTAATTACAATATTCCAACCTTTAAAAAGCATGAAATAATTATAGTCACAGAACAATGTAAATTTGAAAAAAAGTGACAAAACTCAGAAGATAGAGTAGCAGAAAAGAAATGGTGGAGAGCATAAGTGCTAATTTCTACACAAACTGGGAGTTCATACAGGACTGTCCGTACAGGCAGAGGCTGAAAGTGGTCCTTCGCCCCTGGCCAGGGAGCTCAGGTGGTCAGAGCCCTGCCCTGACACTCCGAGGCTACAGGTTCGGTCCCCGGTCAGGGCACATACAAGAATCAACCAACAAATGCATAAATGAGTGGGACAACAAATTGTGCACACTCTCTCTCAAAAAAAATAATAATGGAAAATTAAAACTGATCTTTTAAAGTTACAAGAATAATGGAAATGTGAAAATTTAACCGTAACTGTTGTGAATAAAAGACGAGTCTATAACAAGCTTCATCTTTGATGGTATGAAATCATTTGTGAAATTCAAAGTTGGTAAATCAAGGAATGAAAATACATCTACCTTATTTAAAATTAAGGAGGTAACCCTCGGTGAATTCAGAATGCAAATAACTCCCGAGTAGTCACCCTTAGCACACAGGTGCAAACACAAGGCCCACGGGTGGACACCGGCCCCCTTCTCGTTTTATCCGGGTTTCTACCCGGCGGCAGCGCCGAGCTCCTTGCCGCTAGTTAAGGAGCAGTGACATCTATCCAGTCCCAAAATGACATTCGGCCTTTGAAGGCAACTGCGAGACTGACGGGCCCTCAGTGGGAATGAGTCTGACAGCCCTGCCCCAGCGGTAGGGGTGGAGTGAGAGAGGCGGACGAGGGACACTTTCCAGACGATGCCCGTCTGTCCTGTTTGGATTCCGGTTTCTTTGTGACACTGTAATTTCAGAGCAATAACCTAAAACAAAGGAACATCTGAAACAGGAAATACTAGGCAGTAGCAGCAAGACAGCTGAGTAGGAAACTCCAGGCCCTTGTTTCCCCGCAGAAGCACTCAATAAACCAAAAAGCTTTGTGAGAACTCTAGCAACTAGTGAAGAAGCTGCACCAACCAAGCGAATCCATAAACAAAGAGCCACCCTCACAAGGGCAGGTGGAGAGGCCAGTCCCGCTGTCTCCGGGCAGGGACGGGACGATGGCGTGACGAGGCAGGCGGAAGGCTGCTGGAGACACGAGTGGGTGCGCGTCTGCGTTGCAGGTGGTCTGCGGGCCCGTAGGTGTCTTGGGGTAGATCACCGGCAGAGGAGGACGGTGGAAACTCATTCTGAGAACAAGCAGGAATGAGACTCTACATAAACACAAAGATTTACCGGCAGCTGAGTTCCTGGGAGCTGGACTAAACGCACATGCAGCCCCGGGGAAGCCGCTCGCTCAGACGAGAGGCCTCTTTCGGTCGGGTTGATGGGTGAAGGGCCCCTGTGTGAAGCCACTCAGTACTAAGACTGGGAGAGGCGCCGGTTCAAATACCTAAATCCCAAGAAAGGATCGCAAGGCATACACAGAAACAAACCACATCATCAGAAACCAAGCTTAACAAAACAGACCTCTGACCTGAGAAAGAAGTTAAAGCTGTCTTAAATATGCTCAGAGAGCTCAAGGAGAACATGGGCAGATGATTATGCAAAATCCAGGAGAATCATTTTTTAAAACAATAGCAGGGGTAGAAATTATAAAACAACACTGAAAGTCCTAGCCAGTTCAGCTAGTCAAGAAAAAGAAAAAGGCATCCAAATGGAAAAAGAAGAAGTACAATGATTTCTGTTCACAGACACGGCCCGATTTACGGGAGCCCCAGCGGTGAGCCACCTCCCCACCACTGGAGCACAGGAACCTCGCAGAGCTGCGGGCACAGAGTCAACTCACAGCAACCAGAGGTTTCTACACACTAACAATGAACAATCTGGAAAGTTAAGAAAACAATTCCATTTACAATGCCACCAAGAAGAAGAATACAATACTTAGGAATAAATTTAAGGAGGCAAAAGACTCGTCCACTGAAAACTGGAAACAATTAGTGAAAGAAATTGAAGACAAACAAATTGAAAGACACTGTGCGTTCATGGGTTGGAAGATTCAAGATTAAGGTGTCAGTGCCATCCCAAGGTGATCCAGAGTTGATGCGATCTCTGCCAAAGCCCCGGTGGCTTTTTTGTTGTTGTTGCAGATAGAGAAAAATACATCCTTTTCATTCACATGGAATCTCAAGGGACCCTGAAGAGCCAAAATAATCCTGAAAAAGAACAACCTTGTAGATAGCATCCTTGATTTCAAAACATTATGATCTGCAGTCATTAAAACAGTGTGGGGTACCAGCACAAAAAAGGGCGTACAGACCAATGGAACAGAATGGAGAGCCCAGAAATAAACTCTGCAGGGTCAGTGGTTTTCAGCAAGGATGCCAAGGGCACTCAGTGAGACAGAGCCAGTCTTTCAACAGATGGTGCTGGGACAGTTAGGTACCCACAGGTAAAAGAATGAAGATGGAGCGTGTCTTGGTCTGTTCAGGATGCTAGAACAAACACGTTCCACACTGGTAGCGTATAAATAGCAGAACTCCGCTTCCCACAGTCTGGAGACCGAGCCGTCCAACGTCACGGTGGCAGCGTGGCTGCCCCCTACCCGGTGTCGCCTTGCTGAGCCCCACACGGTGAGAGGTGAGGGGTCCCTCTGAAGCTTCTCCTTACAGCACCAGTTCCACTCACATCCCGAGGCGCCCCTACACAAACCAGCCTGTAGGGCACTGGGGTTTCAACATACCCACCTTGGGGCAAGGACACAGACACTGAGACCCTAGTGCGCCTTTATCTTACAACATACACAGAAATTAAAGTGGAGCAGACAGAAACATAAGACCTAAAACTATAAAAAGAAGAAACACGGGAGACGCTTCATGCCAATGGATTTGACATTGGTTTTGACCTGACAGCAAAAGCACAGGCACCAAGAGAAAAAAGACAAACTGGACCCCATCAAACCAAGCACGGCATCAAAGAACAAAACAGAACCGAGACGGCAGCCCCCAGCATGGGAGGACATACTTGCAAACAACGTATCTGACAGGGGCTTATACCGAGTGTCCGTAAAGAATTCCACGACTCAACAACAAGAAAACAACCCAATCAAAACATGGGCAGAGGACGACAACAGACATTTCAACAAAGACGACATACGGAGAACCAATAAGCACTAGCCATGAGGGAGACGCAAATCAAAACTATAATGAAATGTCACCTCGCATCCATTAAGATGGCTACTGTTAAACTAAACAGAAAAAACACGTGTTGGCGAGGATGCAGAGAATTTTGAACTCTTTGCACTGTTGGTGGAAATTTAAAAATGGTGCAACCGCCATGGAAAACATGGAGGTTCCTCAAAAAATTAAAAAAACCCACCAGTGTGTGACCCAGTAATCCCACATCTGGATGTGTCTCCAGAGGGACCGAGAGCAGAGCCTCAATGACACATTTGCACACCCGTGTTCACTGCAGCACTGTTCACAATGGCCAAGAGACACAAGCAACCCAAGAGCCGGATGGAAAAACAAAATGTGATGTACAACAGAACACTAGTCTGCTTTTAAAAATGAAGTTCTGACACGTGCCACAAAATAGATGACCCTTAGGGACAGACGTTAACGACAAATGAAACAAGCCCATTACAAAAAGACAGATACTGTGTGATTCCCTTATGTGATGTATTTAAAGTAGCCAAATTCATAGAGACAAAGTCAACGACAGGTCAGATGAACTCATTCAAAGGCAGAGGCAGAGGGAAATACCGAGAAAAGTGACATTCACAGTCCGACCAAGCGTGCACTGCCTCAGACTGGACCTGGGCACCAGCTGAGTAATGTCAACACACCGCCGACATCCTCTGCTCTGGAATCCCCATCTAAGGGCCTACTGGGAGGAGCTGTAATCGAGGCCCCCAATGCCCAACACTGTGCCGGCAGAGTCGGTGCCTTCAGGATTCAGACCTTGTTAAAAAGAACATGGGAACACGACCGTCCCCAGAACCAGAAGCCCCAGGAGGCCAGGTCCGAGCTCAGGCTGTTCCGCACACAACGGCCCGGCACCTCGGGACGGAGCTGTGCTTGCTCCTCCGGCTGCAGGAGCCCCAGCACAGGCTGGCAGCACTGGTGAGGTGACCTGAGGCTGCACGCGAGCATCCCCACCGGGCCTGGCACGTGGCAGGGACTTACGGGAAAGCGGACCCTGAGATGCAGGAGAAAACCAGGAGGCGTTTTCAGCAGAAGCCTCAGGCATCACGTGCATAGCCAGAGACGGGTCCTGACGCAGCATTCCCAGTGAGCAGCACCACACCCAGGAGTGACGTGGACTCGGGGCTTTCCTGGCAGGGTGGCACCCGGCAAGGGGAAAACCCAGCGCAGCCCTAGCTGGTCATTCGGGGAAACCAGCCCGTGGCAAGCAACCTGCTCTGCGAGGACTGAGTGACCCGAGGCGTGTTCCTGACCTGGATTTCCAGGGGCGGGCAGCTCTGCTCTTCCCTGGTGTTGGCTCCCTCCTTCCTGGGCTGGGAAGTGAGCTCCTTGGAGTTTCTCCCTGTCAGCGCTCTCTGGCAGCTCTCAGATACGACGCACGACCAGAGAACAGGCAGAGGTTCCTGTCTAGTTCAAGGCCACTCGTGGGCAAGTTCCTCAGACCCTTGGTGTCTCATAAAACTGAGGCTTCGCAAGGACTAGTAAGAGAAAAAAGGA
>PVKM010014055.1:14523-29620 GCA_004027735.1 Carollia perspicillata
GGGGACGGGACAGTGGGACGCGGGGTTGGGGGTGGAGGGCGGGTGAGGACACTCGTGGCACATGCCAGTCTTGCCCACTTTATCTCCCAGTTTCACAGGGGCCCAGGCAGACTCCCTGCTCAAGGTCCAGAGGCTGGTAACTGGGCCTCTTCATCTGGGGGTGTGAGAGAGACCTCCTGGGTCACATGGGGTAGGACCCCAACCTGAAAGCTAGGAATTCCAGGGAAGGCCTCAGTGCTCTTGTGTGTGGGGGGCGGGGGGCAGGTGACTGTGACCCACAGTCCCACCAGGACCCTGAGGGCTGGGAAGGAATAGCTGCCGTAGAAAAGGGAGTGGGGGGGTGGTTGTTACAACACAAGGGAGGGCAGGTGAGGTTGTGGGTAGAACGCAGGGGTTGGGGGGAGAACCAGGCGCAGTCGGTGGGCTGGCTGCCTGCCAGTGCTCCTCCTGCAGGAGGCTGGCCCCCCAGACATGGAAACAGCAGGCAGCACGGAGGCTTGTTGGACTGAGCTGCTCTGCCGGACTCGTGGCCAGCCCTCCCTGGCACAGGGCTGGGGGTGTGGGGGACACACCTGCTCTGAAGGCTCACACCTCCTGTCTGTGGGGAGCCCGGGCCCAGCACTGCAGTCCAAGCCCCGGAGACCTGGGAGCTCTGCTCTTCAAACCCAAAGGTGTAGGCAGGGTGAACCAACATGAAGTATTTATCCAATATCAAGTAAAAACTACTGAAAAGAAAAGAAGCAGTAGACCAGAGTCCTAGAACAACCTAGCAGCAGGACCAACCCCGGGGACCAGACCCTTGTGGGTGAGTGGGCCTCAAGAGGTCAGAGGCCAGAGAGGACCGTCAGGGTTCTCCCAGCAGTGTGTCCACATGGGATCCCGACTGCTGTCCCTCAGGGACCTGGTCCTCCAGACGGGGACCCAGCACCTGTCCCTGCACACGCTTCCTGCTACAGAGCAAGCTCTGTGGCTCTGTTCACTCTGCCTCTCAAAGGGCACCATGAGTTCAGCTAGGGTTTAAATGTCTAACCTTTGATGAGAGAAAACGAACCACTCTCCAAAGCTTGTTTGCGCCTTGGCCCGAAGAAGGGCTGGACAAGCTGGGTGAACACCTGAGGTCAGGTTACTCTGGGAAGCTTTGCCCCTGGTGCAGGCCCAGAGCTGCCTAGCAGTTTGCTGTCCCCAGGGCCCTCCCGGAGGACACTCAGGGCAGGTCTGAAGTTGGGGTTTTTTCCTGGGCGTGTGCAGTGGCCACGACCATGCGTCTGGCCCCACGAGCTGAACCCTCCTCCGCTGCCTGCTGGGTTTCCCCTCTGCCCCTCCGGTGGCAGCTCACCAGAGACATAAATTGACCGGTTCAACCACCTTGAAGTGTGCATCACTTCACACATGTACACTGCTGTGCAACCAACCCCCAGGCCCTTTCCGTGCGACTGCACTGAAACGCCGCCCCGCCCGCGGGACTGAGGCCCCGGAGCCTCACGAGGGGATAGCGCAGCGTCTGTCCTACTCCTGCGTGTTTCACCTCGCTTGTCTGTTCTCAAGGTTCACCACGTTGTAGCCAATGTCGGGATTTCTCTCCTCGTTAGGGTGAACAGTTCCATTTGTGTACACGCCCTGGTTAATGCATCCGGGTGTCTGCGGACGGCACTGGAGCTGTTCCCACCCCCGACACCTGCGACTGGTGCTGCAGGGGATGTGGGCGCACACGCGGTCTCGGTGAGGCTCTGCTTCCGGTTCTGGTGGGGACACACCCAGATGGGGGGCTGCCGGGTCAACGGTGGCGCTGCTGGTTTTCTGAGGACCCCCGCCCCACTGTTCTCCACGGCAGCTGCACCACACCACGTCTGCACCGGAGAACAGGTTCCGGTCTCTGCACCCTTGCCGACACTTTTTTTTTGACAGCAGGCATCTTAAAGGATGTGAGGTGGCATCTCATTGTGGGTTTGATTTGCATTTCCCTCACGCTTAGTGATGCGGAGCATTTTTACGTGCGTACTGGCCATCTCCACGTCTTGAGGAAATGCCTGTCTATTCATGTTCTTTGGCTGTTTGTTAAATTGTGGGTTTTGTTATTTTATAACTTAATTTTTTGCAATATATTTATAGTACTCTACCACATATATTTCAAGTATGAAAATATGTACACTTGGCTCTCCTAACAAGAGAACAGACAACACGGTCATCGTAAGCGAATGCGGAAACAGACTGCGGAGGGTGCGTCTGCTCAGCGCCACCTCCCGAGCCGCCGCGGTGCAGCCTGGCGCTGCCTGCGCTCGCCGCTCATGAGCGGCTCCCGCCCTTCGGTCTCCAGCTTCCTTCCCCCTCGGCCGTCGTCACCAGTTACTGGGAAGATGCTTCCTGCTAGTCCTCTCCTCACATTCTAGATCTGGACTTCCGTGTGCTTTAAACTCAGACAACGAGGAAGCTCTGAGTCCCGTCAACCAGCCCAGACTAACCAGTGCACCGTCTCAATTTTAGATTTTGGAGCATCCTGATTGTATTTCAAACAGATGAGGTGGTCAGATTAATGGCCAGCCGAGACTATACGGGGCAAAGAAACCCCAGAAAGGGGGAGGGCACGGAAGACTCGAGGAAGCAAACTACGGAGGTGAGAAGAGGGAGCGTGGGGGAGGAGGAAAAGCACGTCACCACGAAGGCCCTGACCAGAGCCCCGACCACCGAGCACGTCCTGGGGGGCTGGGCGTTTGCGCAGGCCTACGAGTGTGAACTCTCTCCGCCCTCCCAGCGGCCGCAAACGTAAGACCGGCTACTGCTGCTCGCCTGTCGTGAGGACGCGGGACTAGGGCTCAGGGAATTGCACGCCGCCCCAGGCCACACTGCTGATGAAGTTTACTGGTGCCTGTTGCTGTAGAGCAACACCGCCACGTCAGGGGGTCAGCGGGGGGCCTCGCACGGCTGTCGTGGAGGGGCCCGCCGGGCTGCGGTCTTCTCTGGAGGCCTCCCTCGGGCTGCGGGCAGAATCCACTCCCCGCAGGGCTGAGGGCTCCGGCTTCTCACAGGTTGTTGGCGGAAGAAGTGTCCGCATCTGCACGTTCCCTCAGCATTCTTCACAATCGCCGGGATTTGGCAACACCCTGGGAGTCCGTCAGCAGACGAAAGGGTAGAGAGAATGTGGCACTCGCACAGAGGAACACGAGTCACGTCAGAAATGAAGAAAATTCTGTCACTTGCATCAGCACGGAGGAGCCCGGAGAACATCACGCTGAGTGAAGTCCGGCAGGCACAACGGGGCCCACGCCGCGTGAGGTCGCTGTAGGTGGGGTCTGGTGGCTGCCAGGGGTGCAGGGGGGCGAAACGGGGACGTGTTGGGTGCAGTTCAGTTACGGGGGATGAGTAAGCGCTAGAGCGACTGTACGCCCTGGGGACTCCAGTTAATGCCATATTGTTTGCTTTGCACTTGCCAGAGAGCTGATGCCGCGTGTTCTCACCACACACCGGTTGTAACTGTGAGGCACTGTGAATTAGCTCACCTGTGGAGTGCTTTCACGATTGTACACTACTGTGCACTGAGTGTTTCTGTTCCCTGCACCCCCGTTCCCTAGGTTGAAACCCTAATCCGGAGGGTGGCGGTGTGAGGAGGTGGGGCCTCTGGAGGTGACGGGTCATGAGGACGGTGCCCCCAGGAAGTGTCGGTGCCCTAATGAAAGAGGTCAGAGAGAGAGCGCACCACTGCGAACCAGGAGACGGGCCCTCACCGGACACGACTGCGTCTGCCAGCGCCGTGACCCTGGACTTCCCAGCCTTCAGAACTGGGACACACAAATGTCTTTCGTTTATAAAACAGTCTATGCTGTTCTGTTCAAGTGGCCCAAATGGACAGAGCTATACCTTAAAAATACACAATTTTATTCGTCCACTCTACCTCAATGTAGTAGGAAAAGACAAAAAAACACACCAAACACTTAAAAATAAATCTTAGGTGAAAAATATAAGAGCCTTTCAGCCAAAACAATAAAACAGTGAGGACAATAGAAAATGTATGTGAAGTGAAAAATATATTGGGTTCACAGATCAGAAGACTACATTTTATGAAGATGTTAATTTACTTCAAATAGTTATATAATTTCAAGAAAACCCCAAAGCTGTAATTGTGTGTGTGTGAGTTGGTAAGCTGGTTGTGAAATGCATTTGGAAATGGAATGATACAAGAACAGTTAACACTCTTGAAAAAGAACAAGGTAAGAACTTCCTCTACCACGTATCAGTATGTGCTACAATACTAAAGTAACTGCGACAACGCAGCGTTGGGGATGGAAGGACAGACAGGCCGATAAAACCATGCCGACCCCGGAATAAACGCACACACAGACAGCTGATTTCCTGGGGAGACAGCACTGAGGGCAGAAAGACAAAGGATGTAGCTTCTCAGTAACCGGTGCACGGACACTCGGCAGGTGGCAGAATGAAATGACCTCTGCCTCACACTGCACACAAAAGTCTATTCCAGAGATACTTTAGAGCTAAATTTAAAAGGCAAGACAGTGAAGTACTTAAAATATAACACAAATATATTAATGAACTGGGAATAAAAATAGAGTTCTTCTGGAGGTCACATAAAAGCACCAACCACAATTAAGAACGTCTTTTCAATAAGAGATGCCATTAGGGGTATGACAGAGCGCTCACCATAATATCACGGACTAAGGAGTCATATCCAGAATATAGAAAGTACCTATAAATCGATAAGGAAAAAACAGATGCACAAGGGCATTTTGTAAAAGTAGAAATCAGATGGACTATAGGAAAAGGAGCTCAACTCCACTAATAACCAGAGAATGAAATGAGAAACAGTAAAAATTCACAACAGACCCACGAAAATGGCCGAAGTTAAAAAGATAAAAAAAAATACCAGTGGTCAGACCAGACAAGCACCCGCCGGGAGCCTTTGGCTGGTTCTTGTGCACGTTACCTTCTTTCCACGGCTGTTCGGAGGCAGCGCTCATGTTTTCTGGAACATGCCCCTAGCAGCCTGGGAGAAAGTCAGTGCTCATTAAATGCCCCAAATCCTGTGTCCAAATGCACAATTACTGTACTAGGAAACAGCCTCATTCATACTGACCATTCATTAATGCCCAAAGATTATCCCAACAGAATCTGTCTAAAAGTCTGTATTTCTGGTTGGAAATGTTTTGGTTTTGTTACCTCTGTGAAGGAGTCTCCTGGAATATTTCAGTATGGGTTGCAGACTATCTGGAAAGATGGCTAAGAAATGACCTTGCTGTCACCTTTTTAAGAACAGTTCCACTGTGGTGTGGCGCCACCTGGCGGCCGCAGTGTAATTCTACCACCTTTTTTAGCCCCAGTTGTTTCTTCTGAGGAAAATGTCTCTCTGCTCTGAGCATCTGTCACCACTCCACACGGAGGGCAGGCGAACCCTTGCTTCCCAGTCATCAGCGCAAACCCACGTGGTCTTCACAGCGGGACGAAGTGCCTTTTCATGTTTCCTGAACAGTGTCCCCTCTTCCACGGTTCTTTAGGTCTTTTGCACACTTTTTCTAACAGGTGCTTTTTCTTTTGGCATATACCAGTATTTTGTATTTTCTGGCTAAATCTTTCAAAGGGAATACAAACTTCCTGTATGGACCTCCACATCTGGTCATGATGGAGAAACCGGCACTTTACCCTTCCGCCTGAAGTAACTAAAGCACCAGAATGTATAAAACAAGCCACTGAAGACACCGAGTGCCAGGCGCTGAAGGACGGTAACCCTTGAGGACACAAGAAACAGAAAGAGGTAAGACCTCCCATTGCTCCCTCAGGGGTGGTGGACAGGCCAGAGTGTGACCTTCCACAGACTTCCCGAGAACAGACAACGAGGGAACAATTTCCAGCACTTTCCATAAGTCCAGTTTTACATTAACACCAAACCTAGCAAGGGCAATACAAAAACGGGAGCTATAGACCATCTCTCTCGAACAAGAAGTAAAAATCTGAAACAAAACATCTAGAGATGCATAAAAACAGCAGGTCGTGACAAAGCGGGGTTTGTTCTTGCAGACTGGCAGGTCGAGTGGGGGACAGCAGTGGGGGACGGGTAACACTAGGAAAGGTAGCAATGAATTCACTGAGCTAACAGATTAAAAAAAAAAAACAGTTCTATCATCTCGGTAGAGTCAAGAAAATCATTTGACAAAACCCAACAGCATAAATCCACTTAGCAACGACTAGTAAGAAGACCACCCACGAAAATCCTGAACACTCATCGCCCTCCACAGTGAAATCTGAGAGCGTCCCCCTGAGACTGGGGACGGGGACAAGCATTCCACCCTGGGCAGTAATGCAGGAAGGAAATGCAAAACAACCAGAAATAAATGAAAGTCACTGTGAGCAGATAATATAAATATACAGAAAAATCCAACAGGTGTCTACGAACTGTTGGAAGAAATGAATCGAGCAAGGTTGCTAAATGCAGAGTTATTACAAAACAATCATATTTCAAAATTCTAGTGACAGATAAAAAAGACCCGTAAAAGCCGCTTCACAAAAGAGTATCCCAATGGCTGGTACTTTACAAAATGCTTAGCAGCATTAGTTATCATGGAAATTAAAATTAAAATTAAAGTCACAGCAAGACATCAGTGCATACTCACCAGAAGTCTGGAATCAGAAAAATGAGAAGCCAGTTTGGTCAAGACGACACGGGTGTCCCTTCTGTGGCCTCTGGGACTACCAGTCTCTCCCCGTCTGTTTCTGCAGACCCATCCGGAGGCAGTCGGAGGGGCTTCCCCAGGTAGACCTGTGACCGCCGCATCCTTTCATCGTAGGTTCTGGGTCCTCGGACATCCAATCCAGTAATGTGTACTAGCTTCCTAGGTGTGCTGTAACAAATGACCCAAGACTGAGTGGCCTAACAGAACAGGCCTGAAGTCCAAGTCCCGCTGTCAGCAGGTGGCACTTCCCTGGAGGCTCTAAGGAAGACTCTGCTCCCAGTCCTGGCCCGCACTCACCTGTGGCGGAGGCTCTCCTCGTCTTCCCATTGTTGTCATCTCCTCCTCCTCCTGTCAGTCTCCAGTGAGAGCCCCGGTGATGGGCGCAGGGCCCACCCACATGGCCCAAAGGAATCTCATCTCAGAATGCTTAATTACATCTGAAAGACCTTTTTTTTTCATACAGAGTGACATTTCCAAGTTCCAGGGAGTAGGGCCTTGTAGTGAGATGTAAGAAGGAATATGCAAGTGTGGCTTCTGAAAAAAACCTGTTTCACTAATAAAAAGAGACACATTTGCACCTCTTCCTCTTAGCCCTTCCTTCCTGGAACCTGGGGGAGCCCCGGGTAGAAAATGCCAGAACCCCGAGAGGGACACTGACCGCAGGTGGCCTCACAGTGTCAGTCGGCCCTGAAAGGTCTGCCTGAGATGGTCTAAGAAAGAACAAGCCCAACAGGGTTTAAGCCCGTGTTACGAGGTTTGCAATCAAAAAACACTTGTAAAAAACTAAGTATCTTGGTATTTTACAGATACAACAGTCAACTATAATTGGACCGTGCAAATGTCTCTGAAGATTTAAAAATAGGGCCTCCTTCTTGAGTGACTGGGTATAATTATTTACTCTGCTGCCATAACATTTGCAATAAAGTGCAGAGAAGATTAACATAGACTGTTTATTGATTTTACAAAGTATTAGTAGATAGGGGAATAATAAATGGTATTTTTACATTCTGTTAACCAAAAATATAACAAATATATACACTCAGTAAAAATACAAAAAGCGTACAGAGGCACCGTCTTTCTAAAAGACATAAGGTTGAGAGGTATCAAAACCAGGAGGCAGCGCTGCTTGTTACAGGACGACCGGCAGTCGCCGAACTGTGCGGCCGGTGGCGGTTGGATCGCTGGGGCTGCACACGGTTGTTCTTCTCCTGCTGAAACCCATGTTTCATTCCAGAAGGTTGAACACAACACCGTGCGCACCGAACTGAAAGGCTGCAGATGAACAGGGTCCTAGTCCACAGTCGGCAACGTCCCGTGACAGTCTTGGAAGATCTGTTTCTCCCTTGTTCCAGCCTTTAAGTTAATTCTGAAGGGATATACATCTACCTTAGTATCACACGTTTTAGAAATTTAGAATGTATCAGAATAACAATCACTGTTTTAAATACACAGGAAACTTTCTCCCCTCTCTTCAGAGGGGAGAAAACACTTCACAAAAACCAGGCTTGTTTTTGGAAGCCTCAGGGATCGCTGCCACATTCAGGCCTGGGGGCTGTGCAGGAGACTGCCCGTGACTGGTCACCCTCCTGAAGAACTGTTTAAGGCCTTTCCCCCCCAAAGATCATACTGAAAGTCATCATTTGGAGAAGTAGGGATCTTTTCATCACAATAAACTTTATGGAATAGGTACTGGATTCACTGACTCTGCAAACCTTTTGTCACAAAGAGGCGTCCGGGCAGGTTCAGAGCTGTGGGGGAATGAGGGCGCGCGCCTCTTTACTAAGAAGTTATAAATTTATACAAGAACAGAAACAAATGATTTAGAATTGGATTAAAAAAAGGTTAAGGCTTCTCTTTTTCTTGTCATGGGACAGAGAAAGCAGGCACGTGCCATAACATACAACAGTCAGAACTCCATGATTTTGTAAGGGACACCACTGTCACACGAACAGCACCTGGCTCTAGTTCCTAATCAGTGTGATCGGCCGAGGCCAGGACTCACAGTTCAAGCCAGTGAGACAAAGCGGCTGCAAGGTGCACGTCCAGCCCCGCAGCCTCCCACTCTCTGCAAGGGGTTGCTGGCCCGCCTGAGCACCGGCCGGGGGAAGCCCCCTCTGGTTTGAAGGACCTGCGACGGACGCACACTGCGCAGAACACACATTATTCTGGAGTCACAGGTATTAAACCTGATGAAAAGATGGTCATAGCAAAAATATCTTCCGCTTTGGACATGAGGACAATAGTGTGTGAAGGAAGAATCTGTGACCAGAGGTGGCTGTCTCCAGGTCAAGTCACTACAGTGTGACTTTCAGTCCGGGCTCCTTTCCGCTTCAGTGGACCCGCAGAGCTCTGGAGCCCGCTGGCCTTGTCCTGACACACCTGGGGCTCGTTTCTAAGGCCTACGTTTCAGGTTAACGTCCCTTTGCCCAGGGCAATTTTTCAGACGTGCTATTTTTCCAAAAGAGAACAAACAATCGCTTTGATGAAAAAGATGGTACTGCCACCTACCACCTGGAGCTGATTCATGATTCTAGAACACAGGGACAGAGGCAGGGGTGCAACAGCCGGGGAAGGAAGTCATGGCCAAGTTAACCCTGCACACTCACACGGGACAGCCACTTAGAAGTAAGCCTGTTTTGGCTCCAAGTTTATTTGGGTAGTGCACATTAATGGCTTTGGGTTTTTTTTTTTTTTTGGTAGTCACAGAAGTTTATTAGGCTCTCACTTGCCTTTACACTAAAAAGTAAATTAAAAAATTTAAACTTAAGACACAATACATTATATTTCATTTGTAAAAATGTGGAAAGTCTAGCTTCTCCACTAAACAATCAATGAGACTTTAAATAAATACGTAAGAGTGCCATGCCCAATAGGCTGTTAAAAAATATACTTCCTCTCAGGGGCTACACTGGGAACCAAGAGATAATCATTTCCATGATTCTAGCTGCTCCTCCCCACCCAGTCTGAACCAATTATTTGCCTTGATGAGCTGAGAGCTTTCCTGCAGGCAGCCTCGCTGCACGGCTGAGTACCAGTCAGCCGGGCGCTCCTGTGAGGTGGGGAGGGGGTGGCAGAGCACTGCCAGCGCTCAGGTCATCTTCCTGCTCACACCACAGATGACCTCGCTTCTTTGAAAAAAGAACTCCGTATGTGAGTTGAGAAAACTTTAGTTCTGGGTTTCTACAGGGTAGAACGCTCTGGAACCCATTCTGTCTACTGGGTTTATACTTTGTTAGATGCAGCATACCTTTCAGTTCAGAAAGAACTGGATACATGTTATTTAACATAAAAATTTCACCTTTTGGAAATTACAATTGTCACCTCCCTTCCCCTAAGGACTGGTAAGAAACCCTGCGGCAGCTTCATCTGGCCTTCCAAACGGGGGCCAGCAGGTGGGACCACCTGACGCCTCATCCACAAAGGGCCGCCTCTGCTGCTCACACTGGGACACCACACTGCAGCGGTGCGACAGGTCGCTCCCGGTCTGTACAGGTCAAGCATGTCATTCTGTACAGACGACTTCCGTCTGGTCACCCAGAGACAGTCTATGGCCTCAAACATAAACATTGACGGATGAGAGCCCCCAAAGACAGACAAAACCTCAACACTTCAAATAATAAGTTACTTTTCAAATACACAGGGACGGCCCTGGTATTGGCAGATGTTCTGAATTTGTCCATCAGCCCAAGCTATGGCTGGGAAATGCTACTACTGCCTTAAAAATAACTCGTTAAAGGAAAACCTATAGTGATTATTATACACAGGGAGGACTCTTGAGTTTGCATTTGCTCTAGTCACTACGGCCCCAAGGCAGGTTGGTGCGCAGAGTAAGGACACATCCAGGCACAACACCCACAGCTGCAGAAGCTGCACTTGCAGGGGCTAGTGAGAGCAGGCGTGATCCAGGGCTCGGCGCCGCGCAGGGCGCAGGGCTTGAAACCTGCTGGTGAGTAGCAGCAGCCGGCTGTCAGCTGGAACGGCCTGGGTTGCACGGAGATTCTGCCTGCTCCTCCCTCCATGACTTCCAGCTAGACTGCCGAAACCTGTTCATTTTCTGAAAATAGTAAACATGCACTTAAGTAGCAGATCAGTAGATTCACGAAGGTCAACAATCTAGCTATCTGTTGCAAAGTAGTCCATTTCCACAAAGAAATGCTCTCGACGAGCTGGACAAGGTCCGGGCTTTCTTGTAGTGACATTTATGAATTCTGATCATATTGAAAGCTGATAACAAACTGGAATTTCATAGCATCTTTTTACTTTATTACTCTGTTATTTAAACGGATAAGAATTTCATTTATTTGTAACAAAGCAAACCACATCTGCAAATTAGTGGAGGGTTTTGCTAAAGCTGGAACTATGTCAATAGCACGATTACAGACGATTTTGCCTTTCGATACTCCCACTTTCAGGTTCCCATGCCTTAGTGTAAAACAGGACTCCCCTGATGTCGAGTGGCTCCTTTCAAAATCATCCCACCCCCCTGAGCACCACGCAGGAGACAGGGTTACTCCGTGTCAGCTGGAAGGAGGGGACCCGGCACCCAATCGAACAGGCTACCCTCTTCCATTTAAAAAAAAACATCACATTTAGGGATTTTTCTTTTAACAGATTTCTGAGGCATTTGAGAAAACATTACCGATTATCTAAAATAGCAGAGTCAAGACGATTAAATGTGTTCAGCGATTCTTAAGAGCTGTTAAGGAAGTCTGTCAACGTACCGTCTGCTTCGCTGTCTGCGTCAGCCGCGTCTGCTGGTTTGGGCCGGGACGGCTGCAGACCGTGCCTCTGAGGCTGTGTCACAGTCCTGGACGGAACACAGGCCACGGGCTTGCTACCGAGAGAGGCTGGTGGCAGCCTAGACAGGCTGCTCTGCATCATCTTTGACCTCTGCACTGCCACACTATAATCCGGAGGTTTCAGGTGTAGGTGGGGTCCTTCCTTCAGGTCCGCTAAAGAAATCCCCATGTATCCTGGAGGAGTGGGAGGCGGCTCCCTGTACCTGTCCTCCTTCTTGGGGGAGGTGACACAGTACACTGGCATGAAAAGTAAGCAGTGGACATGTTAATAAGGAGTAGAGGAAGTAAAAACATGCTGAACATTATTACGACGACAAAACTTAGACAAATGAATACGCATTATTTCAATATAATGATTAAAATATTTTTAAATGAATAAACATAATATTTAAACACGCTTTAAAATATTTAAATTACAGTAGGTTTTTATAAACATTAAGTAGAATGAGACAGAGCTGAAGGAGATGACAGATGACAAGATTCCTTCTGCAGGTCAGCCCTCGTATCACAGACCGTGTGACAGTCTCTGCGAGGACTGCCCGCCCCAGAGATACTGAGTCAGAAACGCTTTAGGAGTCCCCCCCCCCCCCCCCCCCCCCCGGCTGGGGTGACTCAGTGGACTGAGCAGCAGCCGGTGAACCAAAGGGTCGCCAGTTTGATTCCCAGTCGGGGCACATGCCTGGGGTGTGGATCCCAGTAGGTCCCCATAAGGCCCGCACGAGAGGCAACCACACATTGTTGTATCTCCCTCCCTTCCTCTAAAAATAAATAAATCTTTTAAAACAAAGAGTCCATCCCCAAATAGCTATTGTTTGTTGATTGGATTTTTTCTTTTTAAAAGCTCTCTATTTTTAAATCCTCACCAGAGAACATGTTTTTATTGATTTTAGAGAGAGAGGGAGGGAGGGAGACAGAGAGACACACACAAAAGAAACATCCATGCGAGAAAGAAACATCTACCAGTTGCCTTCCTTACGTTCCCCACCCGGAGATTGAACCTGCAGCCTAGGTATGTGCCTTGACTGGGAATCAAAGCTGAACCTTCTGGAGCACTGGACAACACTCTGATCAACTGAGCCACCCGGCCAGGGCTGTTGATCAAATTGTCACAGAAATGACTTCTGGGCCCTGAGACAGGAACCGCTGTTGCTGATGCCTCTGCTGGGTCGTCCGAGTTGCCCGTCCTGGCATACAAGCAACTTCAACTTTCCTGGCATAGAGCAGCTAATTTGAGCTAATTCCTTTGAGGGCCTTCTAACTTTTGCTCTGTGATTAAGTGAAGAAGGAAAAAACCCTAATTTTAGGAAATCCATCTTAAATTAAGTTTCTCTGATTTTATGTGGATGTTAAAAATAACGGTGACTTAAAATTCTTTCTCTAAGTTTTATAAATCCTGGAACAAAGGCAAAACTTCCAAGTACCAGAAACAGGTTAAAGTAGAAATTCCATAAAATTGAGACCTGTCTACAAACCCCACAGAACAAATGGCTCTGAATTTCTTGATCATAAAATGACTTTCAGAACACAAATAATACCTATACATGTATATGGGCAGGATAAATTAAAAAGGACCATTAGAAATTTTAATATGAATTCTCCCTCTAGAGGATCAGGGTTGTCCATAATGACATTTCTAGAACTCTGTCAGTAAAATTGGCATGGATATTAAGGTCAGAAGAATTTCAATCCCCATCTATGGAGGACTAAGCGAGGAAGGGGTGGAGAGGATGCCAGAAGAAGACAAGAGTGAAGAATGTTAAGTGATTTGCCCAGTCATCCAGAAATGAAAGAAACGAAAAGATTTTTGAAACCTACTGTCCCAGATGGACACGAGAAGGATTTTATATCCTTTAGCACTCCTGCTTATCCACCCACATTGTGGTTATCTCCAAGGCTTTAATTAAAAAAATACTTGGGAAAAAATGAATGAGCGAAAAACCCACTCTAAAACACAATTCACAAATGTGCTCTAGATGAGCTATAAAAATCAGCATCTCTGCCTTTCACGTTTTAAGTAATTTCAATTGATGTCATGAATGTACTCAAGAATTAAGAGCTGATACGACACTACGGATTCGAAGTAGTCACTCCACATAAACAGAAAAGCAGGGGCTACCTTACCCAAGCGTTTATGTAACTCTAGGAGGAACAAAGGAACCGGGAAAATGTACTCGATGGCCTGAATACTGAAAGAACACACCCTGAGAGCTGGGTGGGGCGGGGCTGGCACCACACACACACGAGCTGTGCTCCAGGAGGGCGCGGACACACGTGTTGTACTTCTTCCTCACCTGTCCTCTCGTGTGCACCGCCCACACAGAGCACAGGCAGTGCACGTGTTCATGCTGTGCCTGGGAGACTCGTCCCTTTACTGCTCTGCGTGGTAATGCAGTATTTCCTCAGTGCACAAGAAGAGCTCTCAAAGACAGACAGACAAACCTGTCCCCTTCATCAAACGCTTCCAAACCAGCCTTCTCTTTACAGCAGGCATAAATACCTGTCCCAAGCCCTTGAGGAATCATGACCATTTAAAAACTAATTTGAAGAGGGAAAAAAGAGGGCTTGATGTGAGAGAAGGGATTTTTTCCAAGAACAAAATTCTAGACCAGGATGTCCCAGTGCCATTTTTACCATTTCATCTCTAAATGCCACCGACAGGACAGGGAACACAGAACTCACCAATCAAGCCCTTGTCTGTACTTGAAGTGACAGTTTTATAAACCGGGTCGGTGCCGTCCTTCGGGCTGAAGCCCTCCAGGGAGTCAGCGGGGGCGCTCTCCAACGCCCTCCGCCTCACCGTCCCGCAGTTTGGTTCGAGCGCCTCCGACAGAGAACTGGAGGAGGCCCAACTCTGCCTCATCGGATTGGTCTCGAGGCTGCCTTTACACTGGCCACAAGTTCTAGGGCAGCCTTTCGGGCAGGAATAGGGCTCACAGTCGGTGGGTTCAACTTCAGCAATGGGGCCATCCAAATGGGTATGTCGGTAAGAGTTCAAAAAATCCCAGCCTTTTGGGTTTGGGAGGCTTTGGAAGTTGTCATGGGAACTGCTTGAACAGGAAGTCCAGCTCCCACGACCACTGTCGGCTGCGTCCAGGACGATGTGCTCGTGAGAGATCTCGTCGCTGCTCATGGAGGACGAGACGGCCAAGCTCTTGATGAGAGAAGGCCTCGACACTGTCCACCTGAATTGGAGACACACAAATAAAAGGAATTTACCGGCTTACTGGAAAGCGCTCGTCTGCCCTCAGTGGGCACTGCAGGGTACGAGCGACTCCAGCCTCGGACCGCGATAGGTGTCCGCGCCAAAGCACCCTGTGGACAAGACCGCCGCCACCCCTCAGTCCTCACTGCACTTCTGTCTTAAATTAATGGCAAACGAGAATGCAAAACGATGTCTGAAATGAATAAAATTAAGTACCCATTTTGGACTTCCGGCCAAGATGGAGGCGTAGGTGGAAGCACTGTGCCTCCTCTCACAACCAAGATTAAGGACAACAAATATTTATAAACAATAATACAACCAGAACACAGAGAATTTGAAATGTGGAAGTCGACAACCATTCAACCCAACCGGTAAGAGGGGCGGAGTAGGCAGGTGGCGGTGAGAGAAAGCGGCAGGAAAAA
>PVKM010014056.1:0-14493 GCA_004027735.1 Carollia perspicillata
CAGTGGGCTGGAGTTCCTGCAGAGGCCCATGGGAAGAGAGGTGCTCAGAATGACCCACTAGTGGAACCCTGCCTCAGGGCGGTGGATGATAATGCGGGGCAGTGGAGAAGAACATGGGTGCCTGTGTCTCACTCTTGGATCCCAGAGATCCTTAGAGGATGTGCAGGAGGTGGTAGGAGAAAGTATGCAAGAAGGGATGGGAAGTTTGGGGTTATTATTGGCATATGAGCTCATTGGTACCCACGGCTGATGTGGGCAGGAGAAATCCTGGGGGTACATACTTGTAGTTGGCTCAGGTAGGGTCTCCAGGTCCCATCCATGAGGCTCTGCCGGTATTTCTTTGTAAAGAAACCGAGGTACGAAATGAAAGCCGTAGTAAGTAACATGTCTCCACATAATTGCCTCTCCTGTTGCTTGAAGTTCTGCACAGCTTCTGCCCACCTCACATTTTCAGAAGCAAGTCCTCCCACCTGCCATTTCAAAGACCAGAGGGGAAAGGAGACTTGTCGTACTGTTGGCTATGAAGAAATATGGATTCAGTCACAGACAGCACACAGTACATGTTTAACAGCAGAAGACTCAGAATGTCCTTGTGTGGTCCCTCTGATCACCGAGGATCTGTGCTGGCTGCAGCAAACATTTCGGTCAGTGAGCCCCTGTTTGGTGCTATGTATGTGTGGCTGTGGACAGATGACAGGTTGTGGATGCAGGCTTCCAGGCTCCGCCTGTTATAGGAACCGAGAATAATACTACCCACCTCAAAGGGCAGTTGAAAGGATTAAATATGACCATGTATGTTAATCATTTAGTACAGCGCCTGGTCCACAAAACATATTATTAGAAAATTATGTACCTCTCCCATCCCTCCAAATGCTAGGAGATGAAAATAAATAAAATTAATTTCATGCACTATAAGTAATGCACAGTGGGCAGGGAGGTAAACGTGGTCATTAAGATACAGAGCCAGAAGTCCTGCAACATGAGTGTGCACAAAGTAGCAAGACTGCTGCACTTGTCCTGATGCTGCCCGGCCCGCGTTGGCATGGCATCCCGTTCTGGGGGCACAGCTTCTCCGGGGAGTAGAGACGTCCTTTCTACAGAGAACCCCTAGGTGGGTGGTGGAGCTTAGCTTCTGCATTAAGTTTATCCTTTTTTCTTCCTTGAAAGAGGGTGTCAGAGAATGCCAGAGCTCGGGGTGATCTCAGGGATTTGGCAGCCCAACCACTGCCATGGCCATTTTTAAATTATACAGATGAAGACCTGAAAGATGAAGTAACTTGGCAGAACCTCCCGGCTGGTAGAGGCAAGGGTGGCTTCAGAGCCCGTGCTCCTGGAGGAGAGTAGCACACCACCTCCATGAGGCCCAGCTCAGAAAATGCTCCAGCTGGGCAATGAAAGCTGGAACTAGAGAGAAGACAGGTTGGCTAGGAGGGTGAGACCCCTTCTTGCATGTTTGTAGAGAAGTGGTCTCTGCATGGAATGGGTTCATCTCGAAGCTCTGCAGCAGCAGGTCAGCAAACAACTGCACGGACACATGCTTGTGGTGTAGCCTCTCTTCACTAACACATGGCTCAGTTCAGTGATTCTTATGATTCACTTCTCCCTGAACTAGAAAACTTGGCTTTCTTATGTGTATAGACTGGCTGCAATAAATATAAAAATGTGTGAATTCTGCCTCCTCTCATTGGTGAGAAAGGTTCTGTAAAGGCTCTCGATTAAAGAGAAATCACATCCAGTGGACACTGCTTTGAAAGATATGAACTGATTTATGGTGAAAAATATAAGTCATAAGGCCATGCATTTTAAAAGGCCATGCATTCTTTGGCCTCTTTTCAAGGGCTGATGTCTCTGCTCTGTCCTCAAACCCCAGAATGCTTTGACCAGTAGAACCCAGTGGACATGCCTCTGTGCTGGCTTCTGGCCCCAGGTCTTAGGGACGGGGACCTTCCTAGAGACACTTCCAAGAGACACTTGGAAGTGTCTTCCAAGAGACACTTCCTGTCTCTTGGAGCCCTGGGTAACCATGTGAGACGTCTGACTACCCAGGTTGGAGAGACCTGAAACTGCATGGGGGGGAGCGGGGCCCTGCAGAGCCCACTCTTGAAGTCGTCCCTACGATGTGTCCCTCAAGACGCATGTGAAGGAAGTTATTTTATGCCCTCCAAACCAGCTTGGCCACCAGCTCAGTAACACCAAGTGGCCCCAGCTGGTACCACATGGAGCAGCATAACCTGCTAGCTGAGCCCCACCCAAACTCCCGATCCACAAACTCCTGAGACTTAACGAAATGCTCCTTTGCCAAATCTCTAAGTTTTGGAGTGCCTTGGTAGAAAGCAACAGGCACCCATAGCACAAGCACCCTGCTCTTACCCTCTGGGTAATGTTTCTCAGGGTGGCCAGAGCTATGTTTGTGTGTGTGTGTGTGAGATGTGCATACAGATCAGGTCATGCTCGGAAACGCTGAAGGCCAAAAAGTCTCTTCCTGCTTCTGCCTCAGCTCCCGGACCTGGCCACACCTTTATCATCAAACATCACACAGGTAGGAGCTTCAGAGTTTGTCTGTGAAATGCCAGCTTTGTTCTTCTCCGCTTCCTCTGGGTGATGCACGCATATGTAAGCGTGTCACATACGGCATGG
This sequence comes from Carollia perspicillata, assembly GCA_004027735.1. Classification (NCBI taxonomy): domain Eukaryota; kingdom Metazoa; phylum Chordata; class Mammalia; order Chiroptera; family Phyllostomidae; genus Carollia; species Carollia perspicillata. Next base: position 2,638 of record PVKM010014056.1, read on the forward strand.
CTGCCTGATACATGCAGTGTTCTCACCCTCACCACCATCTCTGTAGGACAACTTGGACCAGACCAGGGTGTGCGTTCACACGTTTCTCAGGATTTGTCCCTGCATCCCAGCACATTTTAATATTTCCCCGAGAGCCAAAGCAGTGCTGAGCTGTGCTCATCCATTTTGCACCTCAGCGGCACTTGACAAGCTCTGCTAATATAATTAAAGCTGCGGCTGCGGAGCCTCGCACTCACCAGGCGATTTGCAAGGGAGATGGTGCCTGCGGTCACTTCAGCTTCTTGCTGACATTTGAGTTTGTCTGCTGTGGCTTTCTCAAACTTGGCAGTGAGTTTGGCCAGGTTGTCATTAAGGTGCTGTTCAGGAAGGAACACAGGTCTGTCAGTAATTCCGGCCCCAGTCACCTCAGTGCCTCTGAGCTAGGATTCATGTGTAGGAAATGTTTAAGGGAGAGTCCCCTGGGGGGAACTGTAGGGACATGGGGGAGGTAGGAGGGCAGGGAAGGAAAGGAAGGCAAATTAGGGATGCTGTCAGGCAGAGTCCCAGCGAGGACTTCAGCCAGACCCCAGAGGGAGGAGGCTGGAGTGGAAGTCCAGAGCACCTTGACCCAAGTGAGAGAGCTGAGCTTTCCTCCAGCACCTCGTTCGAGGGCTCGGGGCCAGGAGGGGTGACAGGGTGCTAGAGATGGAGGAGGGTGTGTGTGTTCTCTTTTTCCTGGTGTTCTGGAAAAATGGGTTCTGATAGCCCACCCCAAGCTGCAGGTGCTGCTTTAGAAGCACAGCTCGCTGAAGGCCAGAGGCCTGCAGGTGGTCAGAAAGACCCCGGGCAGGCCTGGGGGGCCGCACACCGTGCCTGCTGTGGCAGGTCTTTGGTTCGGGGTGGGGCTGTCAACAACCTAAGCTTTCCCCTTGCGTTAACCTCATCTATTCTCTTCTATTATGGGGACATTTAAAAATACATGGTTTCCATTTTTTCTAAATTTATGAAGAACCTAGAATTGAAGCACCTGGCTTTTGTTGCCCCCCGAGCATGTATGTGCACGCACAAAGACACATGGACACATGACAGATATTCCTCCAAATGTGTCTTATGTCTGTTCACTGGCCTGGTTTAGGCTGCCATGTTGGTCATTACCAAGTTACAAGAGAAATAAATTAAAGGCCAAGCAGTTTGAAAAGCAGGTGGCAAGGCATCCAATTAATGATGGAAGACTGGCCATGTTCATTTCTTTTTTCTTCTTCCTGAGACTTCTCTAAAATTATTTTAAAAAAATTTTAGCCTCACCCAAGGACATTTTTTCATTGCTTTTAAAGAGAAGGGAAGATAGAGAGGGAGGGAGAGAGAGAAACATCAATGTTAATGAGAAGCATCAATTGGCTGCCTCCCATACATGCGCAGACTGGGGATCGAACCCATAACCCAGGCATATGCCCTTTTTGGTTATGGATAATGCTCCAGTGAGCCAAACCAGCCGAGACTGCTTTTCTAAAATGGTTATGAAGCAATTAAAAAAGTCATAAGCCCATAGTGCCAAGCAAATGTCAAGGGCCATTGGAGGGTGAGGGATTCCAGTAGATTTATGGAAGACCACACCAGCAGAGGATTGGAAACTGCCAGAGCAGGACAGGGGAAGCTGCAACTTAGAGATGGCCTCGGTCCACCAAAGGGGAAGCTGATCAGCCCTCCAGAGCTCTGTGTGCCTGGGGCACTTGGAAATATCAGGGCTGTTTCAAAGGAATGCTGAAAATAAGAGGGTTTGTTATAAGCCTGTTAATCTCTCACTCCATATCTCTGTTTCCATGTTCATCATGCAATGCCACCAGGGATCAATGTCACCAGGCAGGACAGTCAATAGTGGCAGGGAAAAGGCAATGTATTCTGGTGTTTAGGATGCATCCAGCATAGCTCATCTGATCTTGAAAGCAAATTCTGTCATTCAGCCAGCTCTGCCTTTGCCTGCACAGTTATAATCAGCTTTTGATCACTACTCTTGTAAAAGAAAGAACAGGAAGGTATTTGATGAAAGCCTAGATTAAATTAAACAAACAAACACACAAAAAAACCCAAAAAACCTGTGACCAGGGAAATGAAGATAACTTCAAGCATGAAAACAACAACAAAGTACAGAACTCTTAATAATTAGTTTATCAGAGGGATTCACAATATTTATTCATGAAACAAAAAAAGAGTGCTAGTAAAAGGAATAGCAAACTCAACACTGTTGTGGAAATTATTATTATTATTAATGTAAAAAGTAGTATATTCAAAGGAAGGGCTAAAAGATGAGTTTGAGGAAATCTAGAAAGTATAAGAAAACATACAGTAACAAAAAGATTAGAAAAAGTAGAGGATCCATCAGGTCTAACATCCAACCAATATGTATTTCAGAAAATAAAATTTAAAAGGAAACAGAAGGGCTATTACCCAAGAAATAATACAAAATAATATTTTAGAGCTGAAGGAAAGTCTCCACATGCCACGCCCAATTAATAAAAGAAAGGTGGTAGCTAAGAATGTCAATGTAAAGTTTAAGACACCAAGAATAAAGAAAAAATTGAAAGACTTTCAGAAAGAGAGAAACACGGTGCATCAATAATGGAGTGGGACCCTTGCTGTTCATGAGGCTTCTCACCAGATGAGGATAAAGCATTCAGTGTGGAAGAGGAAAAAATTAGCAACTCAGAATGTAATACTCAGCAAAATGGTCAGTTCAGTTTAAAAATAAAGACATTTCCAGACTGTAACTATTCTGAAAAGTTACCTCTTACTTCACATTTCTGAGAAAGTTACTTAAGGGTCATAGCAAAACAAGAGAAGAAATAGAGAAAGGAGAAGGCATGGGGTCCAGGAGCCATTGGAACCAATCCAGGAAAGGAGTGAAATGTGTTAACGCTGGAGCTCTCAGTTGGGGATAAGGGAGAAAAGTCTTAGAGGCCAAGGTAACTTGATAGAAGACTGGATTAGATGGAGAGTTTAAAAGTCACGGAGGCTATGCAAAAGGAACTAATGGAAGAGAAAAAAGATGAAGGAAAGTAGGAACTCCAGAGTGGAAAAAATGGCTGTATAAGAAAGGTGATATAATGATGCTATACCACTTATATCTCATATGAACAATATAAACATGTTCACAGAATATGAATGGGATTTACTGATTTTATACCTTTTTGAGTCAGTCAGGGGGACAGAACATGGGACACTTAATTTCAGTTATAAAATGGAATGCAGTTATTTTCAATCCTGGTGACTAAAAAGCAATAGTGATGATAAGTAATGATAATAGAAGTTGGGAGTTGGAAGGTAGGGAGGAAGCTGAAGGAAGGAGTAGTAACTTCATCTTTAAAGCTGAGGGCTCCAAGGAAGCTACGTCTATGTGATGGAACAGGAAATAAAGTTTATATCCATTCAAAACGGTTGCCACGATGATACTGGCAAGACGTGGAGATAAGCATCTTAGAGTCTCATCTAGCAGAAAGTTAACTACCTGAATAAGATGCAGCAAGAAATAAGGATGCCAGCACAGTACATGGACAGAAGTCAGAAATTCCAGTGAGCAGAGGCCAGGAAGATCAGGTAAACTGGTCACACGAATGTGGTGCTGAGAAAAACGGGCATGTGGGGGCCTATGGCAAAACCGTCTACTTGAATGGAGGCCACTGCTTAACTCCAGGGTCGGCTAACGATATCTGGGAATCTTATTATTTTAAGGTGAGCCAGAAACCAAATTTCTACAAGAAGCTTCTATTGTCATAAATGTTGGCAATGAATTAAATTATTTCGAACACTACGTGTGGGCCCAACACAACACATGCAAGCCTCTAGGTAGCAAGCTTCGGGTGATATCAACAATTGGTTGAAGCAGACAAAATAATTAACAGGCAGAAGACTGTTGTGTCTCGTTAGAAGCTCTTCTCTACTGTTTGATGTTTGACTTATGGGGACTGTAAGCTCCATGAATATGCCTTGTTTTTATTACCATTACTTTTATAAATTGTAATCATATACAGTGTGCTCATTATAGAGAAAAGAAAATACAGATAAACAAACACCATCTAAAATCTACCACCCAGAGCTAGCCACCACTATTTGTATTTTTATGTATTACAGTTATATGTATAATTATATTGAAATTATATTGTATAACTTGTTTTGAAATACACTTTTTTTCACTTTAAGCATCTTGAACATAAAATTTACTTGGAATTATTCTAAAATTTTAAAACTAAATCGTGGGGTGGAATGCATGCGGAGGCCGCTGGCTGCGGCCTCAGCGGCACACGGGCGCGGGGTGGGGAGGGGCCTCCTATTAGAGATCGTTTCAGAGAATCTCCTCTGTTACTAATGCAGGAAGTGTTCAAACTCTTGGGATGTTGACAGGCATGTGGATAAGCAAAGGATGGAGAGGAGGTTGTTAAAAGTGAAAATACAAATCAAGAAATATTTTGGCAGAAAAGAAGTGTCTCCATGAGGTAGCCAAGTATTTTAAATTATTCTCATTGCTTTCACAGGCTGAGTAGGCCTATCGTGTGAATGTTGGCTACTGAAGAGGAATAAACATTTAGAAAACATCTCTTTTGCACCAAATGTTCCTTTAAATACTTAAGTAAAGAGATCTTTGAAAATATAGTTCTCATAACACTGTTCTGGGTGAGACGGAGGGATATGAAAGTCATTGAGAGGTGTTTTCCCTCCAAAAGCAGTCCTGGGGATGTTGCAGCGTCCCGCATCTGGAATTCTTTGGAAAGAGCCATTGTTTCGGCAATGGACACCTGTTTTAAGTAAACTGGCCTGTGAACATCTGAATTTAGAAAGCAAACATGTTGGGGGGATTAGTTTGTCAAAAGGTACCTTTTCTTTATGGAGAGATCAGTTGCGATGATCTCTGAACTAACCTCTAGCTATAGAATTTAATCTAATAATCAATAAGCCCATGACATCAAGTGTGCAGCTTGTCTTCAATTTTACTTTCACAATTTGTAAAAACCCTTTTTATCAGCATGAGAAATTTGCAGCAAGACTCTTATTTGCCTGGAATGCACTTGTGGAAATGAAAGACCCAGGAAATGTTTTGGGTTGGGCTTGGTCACCGTCGTGCCTGATTACCAGGCTGGCACAGGCACGTGAGAACACATGGAGCCCAGGAAGGAGGAGGGGGTAATGGTGGGCACTTTAAAGACATTTGTAGTGAGATCTGTTGACGGGCGTTTAGCTGTTGGGTGGCCATACAGGACTCTGATGTCTACTTCTCACTTTGGTACTATGCATTCTAACTCCACAGATAGGTATGAATTCAAGACTGTCCCCTAACTTCAGTCCTGGGTGAGGCAGATATAATCAAATATGAATGGGGAGCCCCCCAAACCACAGAATTTATTTATTAAAAAATTGTGTATTTAGCCCTGGCTGGTGGGCTCAGTGGATTGAGTGCCGACTTGTGAACCAAAGGGTTGCCATTTCAATTCCCAGTCAGAGCACACACCGGAGTTGCAGGCCAGGTCCATAGCAGGCGGCACATGAAAGGCAACCGCACATTGATGTTTCCCTCTCTTTCTCTCTCCTTTCCCCTCCCTCTAAAAATAATAAATAAAATGTTTTTAAAGTTGTGTATTTATTCTTACATGTTTAAACCTCAGTCTCCTCCGAAGCATTTTCTATGTGATGCAATACCCCCATTGAGATGTTTTTCCCACTGCTCAAGACAGTTTTTGAACTCGTGAATTTTGATGCCTTTTAGTGCTTCTGCTGGTTTTTGTTTCACTTCTTCCACATGGACAAAACATTTCCCTTTGAGGACTTTTTTCAGTGGGGGAAACAAAAAAAAAAAAGGCTCAGGGCAAGATGGGGTGAGTAGGGAGGGTGGGCATGACATAGTTGGTCAAAAACTGCTGAACACGCAGCTCACTGTTGACAGATGTGCTCGTAAATCATCCCTTCATGAAATGATCTAACGTGTTGAGAGTCTTGAGAAAAATTCACTGAAGCTGAATGCAGCTTCTCACAACACCACTAACTGGTACACTGATACAGATGGGTTCCTAGAACACGTACCAAGTGAGGGAAGCCTCCTGGAGGCCCGATCTCCAGGAGACAATTCTGCTTTTTTGTGACCCGCCCCCCCCCGCCACTTGTACATATCTATGCCATTTTCTTCTCTTCAGAAGAAAAGGAAAAATAATTCAGGGGCAAAGTGTAAACCAATAACAAGTCCAAGAGATTTGTCTTGTTTGGACTATATGTGTTTGAGAAAAGACTTTAAAAAGTTGCCTTTACTGAAAAATCCCCGCCAGTAGGCCCTGGGGAAGGGCAGGGAGTGCTGTTTGCACCAGAGGCCACCCAGCAGGGCCACAGGGCCCAGCTCACTTACAGCGATCTTGGCTTTAATGGCTGCCAGCTTCTCCTGGGCGGCTGTGAGGTCGGAGGTGGCTCGGCTCAAAGCTTGGCGCTTGGGCTCCACGTCACAGAATACCTCATAGAACTTCACGATGTTTATGACCCAAGAACAGAGGCCCGAAGCTGCGTAAGACTTGGTGGCCACGAACTCAGGATTGAACTCTGGGTCCTGCAGATATGGCCTGATGGCTTTGAGGCAGTTCTCATGAATGTTCTCTTTGTCGAAGTTGATCAGGGAGTCCAGGAAGGCATCCACTCTGGCCATGGAGACTTTAGCGGCCTTCCAGCTCCGGTCCTTGGGCACCTTTCCCTCGGGGGCCACGAGGGCCATCACAGCAGCGCTGACATTGCTCACAGCCTGAGGCGGGGACCCAAAAGACTTCAGCTCTGTCAGGTTGGTCTGAGAAAAGAGAAGGAGGTTGTTAGAGGAAAACGAATGGGCCTTCTCTGTCCTCACTGCTAATGGATTAAGGCCCTGGAGTGATCAGTCTGAAAGGGCTGCTTTGAAGCCTGCAGCAGCCCTCTGAATTTTAAATATCATGACTCATCAGAAGGAAACCAAAGCTTGTCTCCAGCGGCCTCAGGCTCCTCTGAATGGTTAGCAGAGACTCAGCTACATTCTTTCAGCATTTAAACTGACTTGACGCCGGCCCATTAAGGGGACCTGTTATTTCACACTCAACTGGAAACTATAAGGATGCCAACATACTGAAATATGTAGCTTGCCATGAATAAGAGATAAGGCTATTATAAATTAATTTCCATCCTGGATTGAAGAGAATAGCACTGCAACCCAATTACTATTTTTTTCTTTAATTAAGCTGCTTTGTTCCATGAGCTTGCTCTAACTACACCAACTGCCCCAATAACAAAGTGGCATTTTCTGCCAAGATAATTTAGACAGAGGTTAGGTCTGGCCTGTGCAGTTGCTGCTTCTGCCTAGATGGAGGTTTGTCCTTTGCTCTAAGTTTCACTTGCCTGGGAAGGAAATGACAGAAAGCATTGACCTTAGCAAGTCATTTCAACTTCCCAGGCCTCAGTGTTTTCATCTGTAAATTGGGAACAGGGCACCATTAATCAGTAAGTGAAATTGTGCCATCAATGTGTATTGAGTGTATTTAAGGTTGCTTGTGACAATCAGGGAGAAGCACAAATTCAAAGTACTTCCTTTGGGGCTGATTTTGTAAGTGGAGATAAACTTGATTTAGAGATTAGATCCTTGTGCCACAGGGCCTTGGGGTGTTCCTGGGCCTGGAAATCTATAAGCGAGGGGGAGTTTTTTTTTTTGTTTGTTTGTTTTTGTGCTTAAGGGAAATGCCTGGAAAGACATTCCTTTTGCTTTTGCAAATGCTTTTTCACATTTGGCCATGACAAACTTGTCAGGGGCAGGACTGAAGGACAGTGCAGGTGTGTGGGGGGGTGCCAGGACACGGATTGTTGTGGCCTCCACTGGACAATAGGGGGGAAGCGAGAAGATCCAACCAGAAACCAAAAAACAAAAAAATCCACCATTTTAAAATACTGTAGGTTAACTATGTTTAATGTACTGATTTAAGAAAATATAAAGTCATTGATACATCATTGTTAATATTTCAATGTAATCCCTTCCACAATTTTTTATATTCATATGTATCTATAAATCAATCACAAGTCTTTTGGTTTTAGTGACAGAAAACCTAGCTGGAGTGCAATACAAAGGGTGATTTTCTTGCTCATGTATCAGGAGAGAACAGGCTTGGAGCTGACTGCAAGGCCGAGTAGAACTACATTTTGAACATTTATGGGGCTCCTCAAATCTTTTCTTGCTTCTGCGTCTCTCTGTGACTGAGTGTCCTCTTTGTGTACCAGTTTTGTTGGGTTGTGAGGCATGTGACCTGCGTCTCTGACCTCAACGTGGGTCATATTCTCCACCTCTTCCTAAGCTCTAGACACAGTCACTTCCCCCAGTGTACTGACTGCCACACACATTCCCACTTCCGGACCTCTGCCTGGAACACTCTTCCCAAGCCATACACATGGCTGACCCTCCTCATCCATCAAGATTTTACTGCCAACTTCCCCTTCCTAGTCATTTCCTATCTGAGCACATTGGTGACTGATCTTCACAGAACTCATGGCAATCGGAGAGTTACCACTTTTCCCCTGTTGAGTTACTATTTCCTCTTCTCTATGAGCACAGGAATCTCATCTCTCTTGTGAACCTCTGTAGCTCCAGTGCCTAGAATAGAAACTGGCACGCAGCATGTGTGCCGGATGATACATGGAGTGAATGGGTGCCGGCAGCTCCGGGCTCATACCCTTCAATTTGCAACCAGAAGGAAAGAAGATATTTTCTTCAATGTAGCTCACAATTCAAAGGTCCTGGGAAATGATCTTGTTGAGTCAGGCGGGACCCTATAGCCAATCACCACAGAGCAGGGGATATAGTACTTCCAACAGGAACACAAGGGTGCAAAAACACTTCTCAGGAGAAGGAAGATGTGATGTTGCCAGTGCAACATCAGGCACACTGCCTTCTCTCCACTCCACACCTGCCTTCGGGCCCTTGGTCGAGCTGCTGCCTTGGCCTTGACTGCCCTCCCCAGGCACAGGCCTGATGAATTCGCTCTTCTCCAGGTTTTTACTCAGAGTCCTCCTTCTCCAGGATGCTCACGCTTATCACCTTCTTTTACTGCGGTCTGTTACCACCCTGCTCCCCAGCTGTCCCAGCTCTCCTCCTTCCTCTGCTCTACGTGGTTCTTTTCCCCACAGCGTTTGTCATGTTCTCATGCACTGAATAAATTACCTTTTCAATATGCTTGTCTCTCACCCCTCATCTGTGTTAAAATCGGAGCTTTGTAGAAGCAGAGATGCGTTATGTGCACCCAGAACAGTGCCCGGCACGGAGAGGGCAGTCAGTAAGCCTTTGCTGAGTGAATAAATGTACGCTCAGTCATTCGTTAGCAAGTGGGGATACAGTGGTATGCAGAATGGCAAAGTCATTTTGCTTATTCAGGTGGGGTGACAGGCAATAAAGAGGCCAACCTTTGATATTTTGGATGCTAATAAGTGATTTGGGAAAAAATGGCTAACAGCCTAGAGGATTCTTGAGGAGTGATGATGGCGCTTTAGCTAGGAAGGGAGGTCTGGGAAGGTCACTTTAAGAACCTGGTATTTCAGTTGCGATGTAAATGTTGAGAAAGTGGCAGCTGTAGAGGTCAGCAAGGAGCTGCTCCAAGCAAAAGCTTGGAGGTCAGCAGGTCCTTGGAGATGAGAGAGGAGAGGCAGGGCAGTGGGAGGAGTTGGATTTCACTCTAATTTCCATGGGGAGCCATTGGAGGATTTTAGGCAGGGAATGAGATGGTTCAGGTTTGCTTTGAGGGGCTGTGGCAGTGCAGGCTCACTGTGGAGGGCAGGAGGGGGCGAGGAGGAGGAGTCAGAGAGGTTGTGTAGTCGGTCGTCCAGGCCGGAGATTCAGGGCGCTTGGGCCACAGCTTTTGAAGTGGGCATTGTGAGAAGTGGCTGGATTTGGGACATATTTTGGAGATAGCACAGGTAAAACTTACTGATAATTTTAAAAAGAGGTATAAGAGAAAGCCATTAGTTATTCTTCTCCAACAGAATTTTTAAAGTTGGTATCCCATCAGATGGATGGACCACACTGTCTATTTTGCCAAGTATAATGTGCACCCATGCTTTAGTGCTGATTCCCATGTATGATGTGCAACCTTATTTTTCCCTCAAAAATTTGGGCAAAAAAGTGCATATTATACAAGGCAAAATATGATTATAGAACATACTCAATTACTGGAAACCTAGGTCATCTCTGTACATTTACCACATGGTTAATGCCTCACTGGGCATTCTTCTATATAAATCTCCGTGAAAATCTTAGGTTAGCTCTTGAGGATACTATTCCTAGAAGTGGATTTGCTGGATTCAAGGGTAGTAACATACTTAGTGTTCTTTGTATATATTGTTATATTATTTCCCAGATATTCCAACTTCATTCATCAGTGTTTGAGAAAGTCTCTATACCCCCCCATCCTCTTCAACCTCTTGTAACATTATTTAATTTTTAAATCAAATTATAAAGTGAAAGTAGTATCATAATATTGGTTTAATTCATATATGTGCATGTATGTGTACATATATACATTTACTAGTAATGCTAAACTTCTTTTCATGTTTTTAAACTTTGAATTTTCTGTTTTGTGAATTATTTGGTATTGTATCTTTGCATTTCTACTGGGCCATTTTTTTCTTTTTGACTGCTGTTTTAATCAAGGTGACTGCAGGCAAAAAAATGATCCAACACACTGGCTAATTTGAGAAGAGCTAACTAAAGGAACTATTTATAAAAGTGTAGATTGAAGAAACCTAAGAGATAGTGGTTACCCTGGGCTAGTAATTAGGTTTGGGCTGGGCGGAGCTGGAGTAGCTCTATTTTCATCCCTGGACCTGAGGCCACAGGGGAAGTCATGACTAGCAGAACCTGGGGTGAGGGTTGTGGAGAGAGAGAGGGAGAAGGAGACAGAGAGAGCAAGAGTGAGCCCTTTGGAGAAGCAAGCTGACAGGAGGTGTAATCTTTGGTGGAGGACTGATTGGAGCAAAGGGAATGAGCACAGTAGTCCCCCCTTATCTGTGGTTTTGCTTTCAGTTACACAATGTCAACAGCTGTATGAAATATTAGTGAAAAATCCCCGAAGTAAACAATTCACAGCTTGTAAGTTGTGCAGGGATCTGAGTAGCATGATGAAAGCTGGTGCCACCCACCCCATCCTCCAGGGACTCGAATAGTCCTCTGTCTAGCATCTCCGTGCTGTAGAAACTAACGACCATTACTCCCTTAGCCCTCTCAGTTATCAGATCGGCCATTGTAGTGTCACAGTGCTTGTGTTCCAGTCACCCTCATTTCACTTAGTGAACACCCTGAAGTGCAAGACCCGTGATGCGGGCCATTCAGAAGTGCCAGTGAGAAGCCACAAAGTGCTCGCTTTAAGTGAAAAGGTGAGTTTCAACTTAATAAGGCATTTTATTATCTCATGTTATTGCAAGAAGAGAGGCGAGTACCATAAGATATTTTGAGAGAGCCTGCATTCACATAAATTTTATTATAGTGTATTGTTGTAACCATTCTAGTTTCTTATTAGTTATTGTTATAAATCTCTTACTGTGCCTAATTTACAAAGTGAACTGTTTTATAAGTATGTACGTATGGGAAAAAACAGTATGTGTGTCAAAACAAAGTAATGAATGAATATATGCAAATATGAATATATATGAACAAACATACATCTGGCTTATTCTATATACATATATACATATATATACATATATCAATCTCTATTTGTAATATTTTTTAACCTGATTTTCACTGAAAACTATATCTTAGACTTTTTAATATTATTTTTCTAAAAGAAGATTTTAAATGTTTTCTCTCATTTAGATGAGCCATACTTTATTTAGCCAACTCCATATTTTTGGACA
>PVKM010014056.1:14593-29576 GCA_004027735.1 Carollia perspicillata
CCCCCTGTCTGTTTTCTACCTACCGTCTATGCTACTTATTCTTTGTACCTTCTCCCCCTTTATCCCCCTCCCATTCCTCTGCTGATAACCCCCCGTGTGATCTCCATTTCTGTGGTTCTGTTGCTGTTCTAGTTGTTTGCTTAGTTTGTTTTAGGTGTGGTTGTTAATAGTTGTGAGTTTGCTGTTCTTTCACTGTTCATATTTTTTATCTTCTTTTTCTTAGATAAGTCCCTTTAACATTTCATATAATAAGGGCTTGGTGATGATGAACTCCTTGAACTTGACCTTAGCTGAGAAGCACTTTATCTGCCCTTCCATTCTAAATGAAAGCTTTGCTGGATAGAGCAATCTTGGATGTAGGTCCTTGTCTTTTGTGACTTGGAATACTTCTTCACAGGCCCTTCTTGCCTGTAAGGTCCCTTTTGAGAAATCAGCTGACAATCTGATGGGAACTCCTTTGTAGGTGACTGTCCCCTTATCTCTTGCTGCTTCTAGAATTGTCTCCTTCATTGTAATCTTGGCTAATGTAATTTTGATGTGCCTTGGTGTGTTCCTCCTTGGTTCCAATTTCTTTGGAACTCTCTGAGCTTCCTGGACTTCCTGGAAGTCTATTTCTTTTGCCAGATTGGGGAAGTTCTCTTTTATTATTTATTCAAATAAGTTTTCCACTTGTTGCTCTTCCTTTTTTCCTTCTGGTACCCCTATAATTTGGATGTTGGAACGTTTAAAGATGTCCTGGAGGTCCCTAACCCTCTCTTCGTTTTTTTGAATTCTTGTTTCTTCATTCTTTTCTGATTGGATGTTTCTTTCTTCCTTCTGGTCCACTCCATTGATTTGAGTCCCAGTTTCCTTCCCATCACTGTTGGTTCCCTGTACATTTTCCTTTATTTCACTTAGCATAGCCTTCATTTTTTCATCTAATTTGTGACCAAATTCAACCAATTCTGTGAGCATCCTGATCACCAGTGCTTTGAACTGTGCATCTGATAAGTTGGCTATCTGTTCGTCACTTAGTTGCATTTTTTCTGGAGCTTTGATCTGTTCTTTTGTTTGGGCCATTTTTTTTTTGTCTGGTCATGCCTGTTACATGCCTGAGGGGTGGAGCCTTAGGTATTCACCAGGGCGGGGCAACCCAGTCTCTGAGTTGTGAAGCTGTATGTGGGGGTGGGGTCTGAGAGGGAACAATGGTGCTCGCTTTGCTCTCTGCCAGACTTCAGTCACTTCCCCCACTTCCCACAAGTAAATTGGGCCCTACTGGTGCTGATTCCCATGTGGGTGGGCTTGTGTACATTCTAGGATCCTGTGGGTCTCTTCAACAAACTCTCCTGTGAGGCTGCGAGTTTCTCCCAGCACCTCAACCCCCACAAGTGTTTTCAACTGGTGTTTTGAGGCTTTATTTCCCCATGCTGGGACCCTGGGTTGTATGGTTTGTTTCTCTCCCCAGTTTCGCCTGGTTCATCTGCACACAAACGTGGGACTGCCCATTCTTCCAGCCACCTTGCGTGCCACGCCCCTCCACAATCCACTGTCTTGCTGGGTGTGCCCACTGTTGCCTTGTGCACCTGGGGTCTGCCAGCCGCTGCTTTGCCATGACCCCTTTCTGCCTGGCTCCCCAGCTCTGCCCCTCCTATGGGTCTGGATGAACATGTCTACTTTAACTCCTTGGTTGTCGGATTTCCATACAGTTCAATTTTCTGTCAGTACTGGTTGTTTTTTGTTTCTAAATTGTTGTTGTCCTTATTTTGGTTGTACGAGGAGGCACAGTGTGTCTACCTATGACTCCATCTTGGCCGGCAGTCTATTTTTGGACATTTATGTTAAATCTTTAATAGCTGGCTAAGTGACATGAATTTTTAATGACATTAGAAACAATTAAATAAAATCAAATTCGAGTTAAATTAGATTTACAATTAACTTTTAAATTATTTGAGGAGTACTGACATCCTCATAATTCCCATGTACAAACTTGGTACATACAGGGTTCAGCAAAAGTAAGGCCTCCTTGAATGTGGTTGGTAGGGTAAAAATAGGGTGTAATAATTTATAGTTTTAATTTGAACATTTCACCTAAAATGTCATATGGTGTGCTTGACTGTGATATTGTTATGTTACAGAATTACATGCTTATGGGTTTGTAATTAAGAAGATGCATTATTTGTGTCAGACCCTATATATCTATTTTTCTATTTCTCTCTCTCGTTTTATATCTCTCAACAAAGATGTATAGTTTTCTTCATATAGTTTCAACAAATGTATCCATGCTTATTTGTACCTTATGTTTTGGTTTGCTATTTTCAAAATATATTTCTAACTGGGTACTGCTGATATTGAGAAAGCTATTAAGTTTTGTAAATTACTTTCTGTCAGGCGCTTAGCACTTCCTTTTTGGTTGTCTTATTATATTTTTATAGCACCTATGAATAATAATATATCTGCCTGGTGTTTTGTGACATGGGACGAGTGCTGCTTTTCACTGGTCACTGCGTAGGCGGGAAACCCCAGGATGCTCTTTTAGGGCAGCAGCGACCATGCCTGCGCTTTTGTGAGTGGGAACGCCTCCCCCATTGGACAGGATGCTGGGCTCTCGCATGGGGATTGGTTGCCATCTTGAGCAAAACACCCAAACATCCATTTAATCCTACTTTCCTAAGAGTTTAATAAAGAATGGATTAAACTCCTTGGATCCAATTAAATAAAATGTCAACTTGCCTTAGGTATCATTTTAACATCTCTCAAAATGGTGGTCGAGGTTTTTCTTTGGTCCATGGTCGGGTATGGTTATATGACTATTGTCAAATATAGAAAATGTACTAGTTGGTGGTATATTGTTACTATAGGAATCATCTTATATGCACAAAACTTACCAGTCGGTGGCATGGTAATTTGATTTACTGGTATTTTATATAAATGTCTTATATCACTATTCATAAGTAGATTAACTTGAAGTTTTATTTTCTCTATAACTTTTAGTACCAAACTTATCACATTAGAAAAGCCATAAGAAGTCCTGTAGGAAAGAAATCTGTTCCATTCTGTAATCCTAAAATTTTCAAAATTATTTGATTATAAAATCTGCTTTTTATATGACTTGTAGATATTAAGTAAAAAGTCAAATGATAGGAGAATATATTTATAACATATACACCAGGGGATTAACAGTAAGAATTTATAATGAAAAAAAGTAAATCAATAAGAAAAAGTAAACTATCTTATAAGAAAATGGACAAAGAACCCGAACAAGTAATGAATAAAAGAAGAAATCCAAATATTTAAAAGGACATAGTCTTATTAAAATGAAAAACTTTATAATTTTTTAAAAATGAAAATTCTTTTGCTCCTATTGAGAACAAAGTGATTGTAAATAAATATGTAAGATCAGCAGGATCAGCTCCCCCCCCACCGTCCACCTCCCTGATTCAGTCAGCAAGTTACCTTCTCCCTCCGACCTGGTCTCCCTCTTCCAAGGCTCCTCCTGATGCACTGGGGTCCACCTGGGTAGTCTAGGCTAATCTCCTCAAGATCCTTAATGTCATCACACCTACAAAGTCACTTTTGCCATACGAGTTAAAGTTCTCAGGTTCCAGAGGTCAGGGTGTGAATATCTTTGAGAGAGGAGGAGGCTTTATTCAGCCTGCCAAACAAGCGAACTTCTTTTTGGCCAAGAGAAATTTCTGAATGTATGCAGTGAAGATGTACACACCAAGATATTTGTACTGGAGAGATAAAGAACCTAATTAAACTCTCAACAATAGCTAAATAACAGAGCACAATTATAGCACAGAGCACTGTGAAGCCTTCAATAGTGTTTCAATGTATGTACTGGCATGAAGTAGTCTTGTTTCAAGGGGAAAAGTCAGGTGGCATTATGCAGGGCGGGGCAGAGTAGGTTCACAGCTGTGAATATGTGAAACAGAGTTTACTCTTATATTATTATTGATTAATTATTGTATTTTTCCATACAAACAACTGTGAACCTACTTTTGTCTCACCCTGTACATTTATACTTAAAATATGATACTCTCTCTCTCTCTCTCTCTCTCTCTCTATATATATATATATATATATATATATATATGCATTTGTACAGGTATAAATACGCAGAGCAGGAGTCCTCTCTTTGGAGAGAACTGGAACTGGAGAGGAGAGTAACTTTATATTTTATCCTATATATTTTATACTATTTGAATTATTTTTTACAATGCAAATGTCATTGTATGTTATTGATATAATAAAAAAATAAGTTCACTGTAAAAGGTACAAAGGAAATAAGTAGAAAATTCCTAATAACTTTGTAGGGAAAAAAAGGGACCATGAAATTATAGTCAAAGCCATTCCTCAACAAGGTAGGAAAAGTTCGATCGGCTTTATTTCAGTCTGGCTATAAAAGGGAAATGAAACTGCCAGAGCCAGAAACTTAAAATGTGCAGGACTTACTACCAAGCTCTGATTTACGGATTTTTTTTGGTATGAACTAAAGATTCATTGTTAACTTTGAAAATGAAGAGAAAACAGGGAAGTGGTTCTTTTTTAAAAAATATTTTTTATTTATTTTTAGAGAGGGGGAGGGGAGGGAGAAAGAGAGGGAGAGAAACATTAATGTGTGGTTGCCTCGCACACGCCCCCTACCAGGGGACTGGCCAGAAACCCAGGCCTGTGCCCTGACTGGGAATTGAGCCTGTGACCCTCTGGTTCACAGAATGGCACCGAATCCACTGAGCCACACCAGCCAGGGCAGGGAAGTGGTTCTTAACTACGAGAGTCCTGTGAATGCAGAGGGTTTGAGGGTACCCGGGGGTCCTCGGGTTCATGAAGTAACATTCCCCTTATTACTCGTGATGCCATTGGCCCAGTTGGCTCCATTGGGAGGAGGTGGGGAGTGGGCTAAATGGGTAAAGGGGTGAGAAGGTACAAACTTGCAGTTATAATATAAGTCCTGGGGATGCAATTTGCAGCATGATGACTACAGTTAACAATACTATGTTGTATTTTGAAAGTTGCTAAGAGAGCAGATCTTAAAACTTCTTATTGCAGGAAAAAAAACCCTGTAACTGTGTGGTGGATGGGTTAGCTAGCCTTACCACAGTGATTATTATGTAATATATACAAATATTGAATTATTATGTTGTACAGCTGAAACTAATATTATATTATATGTCAATTATACCTCAATTTAAAACACGGGTTGCAACCTATGGATGGCAAACTCTGGCCCACAGTTGAGCTTCTCAGTGATGCGCGGGGCAGTTAGTGATCTTTCTCAGCCCACCTGTGGAGACTCATCTCCACATCAGCTTCTGAGGTGCCCATTGCGTCCCCCTAGCTGCACACTGCACCCTTTCATGTGCCCATGTCTTTGCAACATGACTCCTCTCTGGGTGGTCTTTTCTACTTCCTTCTCTGTCAAGAAAAATGATCACCCTGTAGTCCAGGAAGGGCTTTCTCTTCCCTAGTTCTACCTGGCCAGGTAGGTAGCTGTGTTCTCCTCTGGCTCTCTAGCCATTGACTAATAAACAGTTTTATTGTTGTTAATGTAATACATGCACTGGGTTTACAAACTCTGATGCAGCTACAGGTTTCAAACAGAACTCATGCCCACTGTACTCCAGTTCCAGCTTTGCCAAAGCCACTACTTAGAATTCCTTCCATCATTACTTCCACATTTCACCCCTTGTCCACAACGGACATGCTTATGTTGTATGCTTATGTTGTATGTTTTTTCCATTTTATATGCTATCAAGTGAGCTCCTATGGTGGAGGGTGAATATTTAGCTATTTTTACTGCATTTCTTTCCCTGCTGATGGTCCTCTCCTCATTATGTTCACATACATTTTTTTAGTTAAAGTAACATTCAGTATGTACATGATTATGATGATTAATATTGTTTACCTTATGTTATATTTTCCTCTTGTGTGCCTTAAATTTATTCTGAACTTAATGAATACCTTTATTACTTGTTTTCAGACAAGGTAACTTTTAGGCAAATGCCAGAAAGAAGAAGAGGAGGGACCCAAGGGGGTACTTGGGAGAAGAGCATTCCATCAGTAAATTTCTCGTACAAAGGCCCTGAGGTGTGGGTGTGCTGGAAATGTCTGAGACACAGCCTAAGGCCAGTGATAAGAGGAAGTGTAGGAACTGATGCAGTCGAAGTGGTGGACCAGGCAAAATCCTGTAGGGCCCCTGAAGGCCATCACGATAACCTTGGATTTTATTCTGAATATGATAGGAAGCCAGTGGAAGATTCTGAACAGAGGGATGGCATGGTCAAACTGCTGTCTTTTAAAGATCATGCAGAGTGCTGTGGTGGACAAAGCCATCATTGTAGTAGAGGTATAGCAGGGAGGCCAACTGAGAGGCCACTGCCCCAGTCCAGGGGAGAGGCAATGGTGGCATGGTCCAGACTGGTAGCAGTAGGATAGGTCATTTGAATTATGGGTATATTTTGGAGGTAGAATTGGTAGAATTTGCTAATAGATTGGATGGGAATGTGAGATAAGAGCCCATTAATTCCTCTTTGCCCCTTTCTATGTAGTAAAGAAAAGAAACTGAGAGATCAAGGACTTCAGTGACTTGTGCCAGGTTACACAGCTGATTAGAAGACAGTACCCATCACATGGCCTGGCACACAGTAGACACTTACGTTTAGTTCTACCAATAATCAGTCAACTAACTAACCAGCCAAAAAATTAACCAAAAGCATTTATGGGCATTCCTTTTTTCCCCAGTTTTGTTGGAATGGCAAAGCTAATGCTGGTTATGACATCATCCACAACAAATATTTCCTGAGTGGCTGCCATCTCTCAGCTATTCTTCACATGTTATCTCAGTTAATCCTCATAACGCCTGTTGGGAACCCTATTACCATCACCTCTGCTTTACAGAGGAGGAAACAAAGGCTCGGAGAAGATGGAGTCACTCCCAGGGCCACACACAGCAAATAGTTTAGCCAGTATTTAAACTCAGCTTATCTTAGAACATATAATCCCAGTGTCAAAAGGGCTTATGCTCTGACTGGTGGGCACTACACGAGAGTGCATCAATGAAGTGGTCCATCTTTTGTGCTCTAAAACCAGAATGTGTTTGATTTTGAACTGTGAGTCAGATTCAGAGTGAGATGAAAGAAGAGGGAAACCTAAGTGCCAGGGACGGGAAGGGAACCAGAGCCTCCTTGAAAGCCTAGAGCCTGATATGATGCCACAGTCGGGGGTCAAGGAGAAGCCTGGCCTGGCTGTATTGAAAGTTTCCTGCTGAGAAGTGGTAGCATACTTGGCCTACTACTCCATTTCCTGGTCTACCCAATGATGCCCAGAAGTTCCTGGTGGACAAATCCTGTGTTTTCTGTTGAAGTAGAGTAGAGGCCACCTTAAGGCCTTTATGAACCTCTACATACACTTACTTTTAGAGAGCCCCACCCTGCATAAAAATACTAAAATGCACTCATGTCTCAAATTAAGCACAGTTTATATATAACTATACTCAACAGGATTTACAATGTGCCATGTTAGTCTCAGATTCCCTGAGACCCTGGGCAATAGATACTACCTTCCAAAGTGAGGGGAGGCTGTGCAGAACTAATCAAAGAAGGTTTCAGAGAACTGGTGTTTTGACTCTTTAACCCTTCACTCACACTGAAGAGGGTACAACAGAGTCAGGAATTTTAAGAATAAGGGAGTTTTTAAGTGAGAATTGTTGGTGAGTCCCACCCATTCTGCCTTTAAGGGAAGATATGGGGCATCTGCCCCTTCCTTTCACCTCAAGTCTAGAGGGGGCCACTTTAAGAAGACTACTGGGAAAGCTTAAGTGTTTCTGCCATAGTCTGAGCAACACAGTGGCCTGGCATCTAATGGACTCCCCAGAAATCTGGGGTGCATGAATAGTTGGCTTGACTCTGGACACTGGAATGGAGACAGTAAGCTGAATGGGGCCAGTGCCCTCAGGGTGTGGTTAGAGGAGGAAGGCACAGCTGTCTCCCATGGACCAAGGCAAGATGTGTGCATGGCACACCTGGCAGAGCTGTCTTAGACTTCGACCATGCAGTCATGTGAAGGGTCAAGTGAACTGCTAGACTCTCAGGAGAAGGAGGAGAAAGCCACCTGTAGGAGAAAGACATCCCAACCGAGAAGGTCCAACTCCCGATGTCAACTCTGATGCCAACTCCCGATGATATGAACCTGTCTGCCCTTTTTATCTTGGCTCCCTTTGCCCCTCCACCATGGTTATCCAAGGGGGAAAGAAGCTTAATTGTGAAAAATGATAAAAGGAAGTAGCTAACCACCTGTTCCCCCAACACATGCAATACATTTCAAGGGATCCAAAATAAAACTGCCTTATGAATACATCTCAGGAGAGTCATGCTTGTTCTACCAAATGGCTATGCATATGAGTTAAAGTTAGTTGATAACTAGTTATATGTTGTTGACAAGGGAATACTTGCTAATTTTGATTTTGTAGATTTTCTTTAATATTGTGGAGACAGCACCTTATTTTACTCTCATGCTTGAAACACTTTCATAAGGCCTTAGAAGTCTTGTATATCCTATAGCACATACTGGGTAAAATGGCTGGAATATCTTTGGCTGGATTCAAAGGTCTGGATCTCATACTGAGGTTTGTGACTTGAGGCAAATCAGTTCTTGTCTCTGGGTCCTGGACCAGCTGGTTCCTCCTGTCTTGATTGGTTCTAAGACTCACATCTCTGGGATTTCATTGGTAGCTTGTGAAGCCTAACATATAGTCCACGTAAATAAATGTTTGCTTAATGAATAATCTAGTGACAGCTGGATTCCCCTCAAAGATCTCCCAACTTTGCCCTTGTCTCTTTGGAATGCCAGGGTATGAAGCCACCTGCGGGTCAGAGGAGGACTCTGCCTCTGCCCCTGAGGGCGAGTAGGCCCACAGACCTCCTACCTTATTGAGAGTGTTGAGAGCAGCCTGGGCTGCCGTGAGTGCTGGCTCTGCTTTGGCTAGGTCTTCTTCACAGTCCTTCTGCTTCTGCTCTACCTCCAGCATGATGAGAGCCACCTTCTGCTCCTCCTTGTCCACCAGGGCTTTCTCTCTGCTCACCTTGTCGGTTTCTACGCCCACCTCCTGAATCAGCTTGTCTGCATCTTCATTCTTCCGCTTCAGCTCCACCTCCTGGGTGGCCAGTTTGGCTTTCAGGTCATCCACCTGCAGCAGAGACACACTGAGTTTATTGGGAGCGGAGGGACTTCAGACATGGCCCTGGGGATCCGACCTTGCAGAGCAGAGCTCTTAGCTGGGACCGAGCTCCCTGGCCTGGGAAAGGAGAGGAAATCTGGACCCTCCTCCTCTTCTGCTATAGTCTGCCAGGTGAAAGACTCTAAGTAACACATGCTCTCACCTGACTTTCTCCTTGATGCCCAAATGACTCAGGCTGCTTCTCACTGACCTTGGTGTCTGTGTCTTATAAAAATTCATGTGCCAAACATAATACTTTGCAAATAGTAAGCCCTTAATAAAGATGTCATTGTTTAATTGAAATTGGTCATAATGGAATATAACAAGAATTTAGCAAGCAATAAAGAGTGTGTCTATTGTGTATCCTGAGATACTGAACACATGAATAGATAGTGGCCAGACCATATATCAAGTAGAACTCTGACCCACAACCTGTAGCTACCTGCCCAGGAAACCAACCCACTACCTACAACAAACAGCTCAGGATGCCAGCCTGCTGTCAGTCAGACTTGTAAAAGGCAGATTACTGTCTGGGTAACAATCCAAAAGGAGAAACAATACCCTCTGTAACAATTGAGCCCAAGTGGCCAAGACTACATTCATCACTGATGACTTCCTTAATTTTTGTCTGTTTCCAATTTAGGACCAACCAGAAGGAGTCAAACATGCATCCCTGACTGACATGCATCACACAGGGCACCCCAATTCTAGTCAGCTCCCCTACATCTGCCCCAGGTCAACAGCCTCCCTCAGGGCACGGCTCAGGCCTTTTCTCTTCCCACTAGAAAGCTCTCCTCCTCCTCTTCCTCTTGCCTTTGTGCCTCAGCCAAAATGAAAGCGCAGGTGGCTGACTCTCCTGCTAGAATCAGCTCCGAATGAAGAGCTTTTGCTTTTTCTCCTTTGGTTGGTCTTCATTTATTCCTATAGTCCAGGCTGACCAAGTTGAAGTGGGGCAGCAAGAGTCTCAATGGTCCTGATCAGGCAGGTTCCCCGCCCAGCCTTCCTAGTTACATGCATTTTGGGGGCAGTAATGAAGGAGTGGGCATATCTAGGGAACTGTCTATTTATCTGATCAGCTGGACAGAGAGGAATGGCTTCCTATGTAGGTTCAGTTCAGGGGAATATGGTGGTTCTCAGAGTGTGGTCCCCAGACCACCAGCATTGGCATTGTGTGGGTTCTGGTTAGAAATGCAAATTTCCTGGCCCACTCCAGACCTACTGAATCAGGAAGGCTGGAGGTGGGGCCTGGCAACCTGTGTCTTCACAGGCCCTCTGGGTGATTCAGAGGCTCATGGAGGTTTGAGGTTCACTGGCCTAGAGTTATGGCCATTTCACATGCAAATAGAAGGCTCAGATCTGTTTATTTCTGGTAAGTAAAAAAGCCATTTGTATTTGCAATATGGCCCATAAACTTTACATTCCAGAATGACCTCTTGTCTCCCATTTTTCTGCAGTTTATTTCATGCAACAACCAGAGATTACTTCAGCGCTCCTGGAACATGCCAAACTGATTCAAATGCTTTATGATGCAAAATACATAAGGAGAAGTATAAAGCAGAGGCTTAGAAGCTGCTGATAATTCCTTATTTATGGCAGATCAAAAGAAAAGAAAGCAGAAGAAAAAGAATGCCCTTTAATTTTGTGTATTCATGGAAACTGGAGCCTTCGCATTAACCTCAGATGGAGGCCTGCTCCCTAGAACACATCTTATATCCCCATGTTGGAAGGTTAATATGTTTCCATCTCCTGTTGTTTAGCTGCAGAGAGTTATTTCTACAAGGACAAAGATGCAATTGTAAATCAAAATGATTGAACCATATAATCACTCCAGTCAACAAACACACCAGTAACTTTTCGTTCCTTTTTAAATCTTGGGAGACTTGAGAAAATTGAAGCGGTGTTTTTTTCTTTGTTTGTTTTATTGATTGCAGAAATGGCTTACGACCTCAGGCCCAAGGTAAATAATGACCTGCACTGTGAATGGAGCTTTATAGCTCTTAAGCTGTGGCACCAAGTGACATGAGGGTCCTGCCAGTTAGAACGAGGCCATTCCCCACAAGGCTACAGAGAGGGTGTAACTTGGCTGCATTTTGCGGCTCTTCTGCAACAGATCAGGACATTAAAATAGGTTACTTCAAAGTTTTTTCTTTCTCCCTTATTCAGAGCATTCGAGCCCTCCTCTGCATCTCTTGTTATTTAGACACTCCCACACCTGAGTAGCAAGAGGGCCACAGACACAGAAGAGACCATCCCCTCAGTCCTGCTAGCTCCATGAATACTATGTGTAGCAAGTGGGTGATGTTTGTGGAGAGCAGGGCCAACAAAATGGCCTTGGTCCGATCAAGATAGCATAAAGTATATAAAACCAAGTGGAGTTACTCATGTCAACCAAGATGGCTGCCAGTCAGCCATGACACTTTGGTTCAAGAGGGAAACTATCTAAGTCATGCTAGACACATCTGGCAAGGAGACACACTCAAGATATCAGCACATGTGATCATAATAGCCGTATCTGCAGAGTGGGACCACCCATGGATACGCTCCTGGGGAATTTCCACACCTGCCATCAGGGATGCCAAGCAGAACAGCCATGTACCACCCATAGGCTCCTGGGAAAATTCCACACTTGACATCAGGGATGCTAAGACATTTATTGAAAATACCCAGAAGGGTGGAGTACACCACTTTCAAGGTGTAACTGAGGCAGGTTTTAACTACTGCCATGACAGCCTAGCTCCACACACCAGAGTGCTGCTCCACGTCACACTGATCTCCCCGAGCATCGGTTGCCAGAGGCTCTGCCCTGCTGGACTGAGGACTTTGCCTACCTTGCTGCCCATGTGGCTCTGGAGATCCTTCCTTGCAAGATGCTGACAACTCCCTTGCCCACCGTGCTGTCTCCTGGACCTGCAGACTGAGACTCTGGGACCCGGGTTCATTATTCCTCACTGATTGCTGTGTGTGTGTGTTATATTTCTCTTAGACTGTTAGACTGTTGAGTAGGATATTAATGTATGCTGACGTTCTACTTTGAGTGAACCTGCATTCAATAAAAGCTGAGTGAGTAGCATAGTTACTGGGTGTGACTCTTATCTATTCCTTCGAGCCAGGCTGCTCCGCAGGCAGCAAGCTGAGCAGTTGCCTGCTGACTTATAAGAAAAAAATATATCATGAACGTATGTTTGTGACAGCGTAGTCTGAGTGGGTGATGACAAGATCGTGATTGGAGACCCTCCCTTTTTCAAGGATCAGATATGTTGTGCCAAAAAGAGAGGTCCACCTACCCAGGACCTTCTCCCCAGAACTCTAAATAAAGGAGAAGGAACCCAGGATAATCAACAGTAGTAAATACTCCACTGAGGGTTGGAGGCCTGGAGGTGTCTTCTTTCCGAGTTCTCAGTTCATATAGTTACCCTTGCTGATATGAATTTAGACTTCAAACATGTTTTCCTCATAGAAATAGATGTTTCCATCTATACTAGATATTTGTTATACTAACCTGCCTAATAAAAAATTTTCATCCCTGTTCTGATAACATGGTTTGATTTTCCTATGGGGAACTCGCCCTTCCCCAAATATTACAGTTTGGGTGGGATTGACTTCAGGGGGTGTCATTTGATCCTGGGATGGCCAATGAAAGCATTCGAGTCACAGAGATTGGCTCAACCATGGGTAAACCAAAGACCCAAAGAGGCCAATGGGAACCGCTGATCATTAACCCAGGAATCTGGCTGAAATAGCAGGCCAGAGGCCTCCCTTTTTATACTGGGCTACAAAGCAAAGCCATGGGAGTTGCCTGCCTGAAGAGGGACATCCACTGAGTATCCAGCTCTAACCTTATCCAAATTAAGTTCTATTCCATACTTCTCAGTTATACGAATCAACGCACGTCTTTTTAATTTTTTTATTGTTGTTCAAGTACAGTTGTCTCCATTTTCACCTCACCACATCCTCCCTCCTCACCCATCCCCGCTTCCCACCCCTGAACCTACTCTCTGGCTTTGTCCATGTGTCCATTATACATTTCCTTGATGGCTCTTCCCCTATTATCTCCTATTGTCCCTCTCCCCACTCCCTTCTGGTTACTGTCAGTTTTGCCTAAACAGGCTTTGGCTGGATTTTAGTTAGCTGCCATCAAAAGGGCCCTAATAAATATATCATGTCATCTAAACGTTTTCTCTCTCCTTCTCTACTCCTTTACTCTGCTCTCTCTTCTCCTCTTATTCCCTTCCCTCTCCTTCCTGCCCTTCTTTCCCCTCCTGTCATTTCCTGCTTTTCATTTATGTTTTTTTCCTGTTTGCTAAGTAAATTTAACTTACTTTCTTTTTTTCACTTGCAACAAGAGTTCTGAAGAATACATCATTGTAAATTTATTAACTCTCAACTTCAGGTAAATTAGGTGGCCTGAGATCATTTGTAACCATAGATAAACTGAATTTAAATGTTCTCAAATTGACAGACTTGTGGATTAAATCCTGCATGCAGTAGCTGTAGGCCTTTCGTGAATATTTCTTCAATCCAACAGCCCCACTTCCTCATGAATATGCCCAGGTTGAATAGAGAATCGAGGATGAGAGCAGGTTCTGAGGATATCAGTGAGAGATGAATTGAGACCCAAGTCAGGGTTGGGGGCTCTGACTGTGTCAAGACAGAGAAAGCAAGTTATATCAACTGTGAAGACTTCAGCTGAAGCTGAAACAGAGACAGAGATGCCAAGTGAAGACCCAGAGGAACCAGCCATCCATCATCAGAGCCAATGGGACCTGGAGAGCCATACCACAGTGTTTCATCAACTGCTTCCAGGAGCCTGACACTACCACAGAAAGGGAGAAGAAAAGACCCTGCAGAGGAAAACGGCCCAGAGGTAGAGTTAGAACTCTGAGTGGCTTCCCTCCAAAGACCGAGTTCTTAACCTGAAGTCACCAAGTCCACCTGAAATGCAATATTGAGAGGTTTCTCCTCTTAAATGACAAAGATGAATCCAGAGCTAAATTTAGTTATAGAAAAATGAAGTTACATTTCTGACCAGCTGAGGCTAAGCATGAAATTATATCTAAAGTTTATAAACTATGGATTACTATGTAGTTATTGTTGTAATCATTATCATTATTATTACTACTTCTAATATAACTATTTTTGCCAAATAAATTTAGGGTCTATCTGAGGTAGAGCTATGAGATTAACTCAGTTTACTCCCACTAGATTATGAACACCAAAAACAGTCATAATTGAGTAGGAGGATACTGATACAATATAATTTGAGCTGATATCTTTATATCGGGTTATGATGATACATTTTGTTCCTTCTCCCAAAGGAACAATCCCAGATGAAGCATTTATATCAGAGTTAGGAACCCTAGATCCCATTTACATAAGAAGAACCAACATTATAATGATCAACAAGTATGAAATATATACCATACACACAGCACTGCCAAGATCCACCCTCCATCCCCACTCTGAGCTTGTAGGTGATTTAGAACTTGTTCATGGTTATTTGCCTATCCACCTATCATATACCCATCTGTGCACTTATAGAATACCTAGTATGTGCCAATGAGTCTTGGTTTCTGCTCCCAAAGGACTGATAACAGTACAGCATAATGCATGCAAGAGAAGATACATAATTCAAAGATGGAACCACAGAGAAGGGAATGGTGTGTAACTGCTCAGAACTTAGCAAGGGCTTTGGGCAGTGGGGTAACAGTCTATTTCAGTCTTAACAGTGACAAACTGATGAGGCTTGGGCCCACGGAAAGACACAGCGATGTGAACTACTCGTGGAAC